>JAHKKF010519437.1:0-15231 GCA_019740295.1 Labeo calbasu | reverse complement strand
GTTTCACTTCATTTCTTTTCAGCTGAAGAAAGAAAGACATGAACATCTTGGATGGCACAGCGGTGAGTAAATTATCAGGAAATTTTAATTCTAAAGTGAATTAATCCTTTAATGGTCATTATAACAGTTCTTTTATCATATCATGATTATGTAGGAATTATAACCAGGCACTAAACAGAGTTCCCATTAAAACTAATTTGAGCCAGTAGGATTGCTTGGGCTTCAATTGGAGACTTGATTTTGACAGAGGACCTGATTTGTCACCACATCAGCATGAAATGGAAGTTGCGATTATTGTGATGTATATAGTGAATCTGATTCCCGAACAAGAAAAAATGTATTGCAGGATGTAATTTTTTTCCATTGGGAATCGATTGGATTATTGTCGTTTGCTATTCTTGCAATCTCATGTGAGTGTCAGGTTGCTGGAGAGGAGGGGTCATTACAGATGTTAATGATCAATAAAATATTTAACAATGTGCATGGTTAGATGTCTTTAAATCGCAGTGTATATACACACACATATATATATATATATATATATGTATGTATATATATATACTCTACCAGTCAAAAGTTTTTAAACAGTAAGATTTTTTGATGTTTTAGTCTCTGTTGCTCACCAAACCTGAAATTATTTAATCCAAAGAATAGCAAAAACAGTAACATTTTGAAATATTTTTACTATTTAATATAACAGTTTTAACATTTAATTTATTCCTGTGATTTCAAAGGTGAATTTTTAGCATCATTACTCCAGTCACATGATCCTTCAGAAATCATTCTAATATTCTGATTTGCTGCTCCAAAAAAAATTATTTTTATGTTGAAAACAGCTACGTAGGATTTTTTTCAGGTTTCTTTGATAAATAGAAAGTTAAGAAGAACAGCATTTATCTAAAATAGAAATCTTTTGTAATGTCTTAATCATCACTTTTGATCAATTTAAAGCATCCTTGCTAAATAAAAGTATTAATTTCTATAACCAAATACTGACTCCAAGCTTTTGAATGGTATAGTGTATAATGTTACAAAAGCTTTTTATTTCAGAAAAATGCTGATCTTTATATCTTTCTATTCATCAAAGAATCCTGAAAAATAATGTACTCAACTGTTTTAAATACTGAAAATAATAACAATAAAAAAATGTAAAAATCAACATATTAGAATGATTTCTGAAGGATCATGTGACACTGAAGACTGGAGTAATGATGCTGAAAATTTAGATTTGATAACAGAAATTAATGACATTTTAAAATAAATTCAAATAGAAAGCAGCTATTTTAAATAGTAAAAATATTTCACATTACTGCGTTTGCTGTGTTTTGGTTCAAATAATTAAAATAAAAAAAATAAAAACACATAAAAAATATTACTGTTCAAAAACTTTTGAGTGATGTGGTATTTATTTATCATTATTTTTTAAATCCATGTGCCCAAGTAAACTTTAGTCAAAAATAACTTTAGTCCTCGCAATGACATTTCTTTTCTGATGACGGGTTCACTGGCACGAGCGTGTGACAATAATTCATAACCCTTCAGCAACCTGTCACTCACATGAGATTGCAGCAATTAACTAACGACAACAATCAAATCAATTCTCAGTGGAAACAATCAAGTCCCTCCGTAAATGTTTTCTTGGCTGAGAAGATATTTTTCAATATGTTTCACGGTAAGGAAGAAAAGAGAAAAGAAAAGAATGCAATTTCCATTTCATGCCAACATTAAGACCAGCAAACCAGCAATGGGTGTGTTTTTTTCAACAAGAAGCAGTTACATGATAGCCATACTGCAGAGAAACAATAAAATAATGTTCTCCACATCCCTCTTGCTATACAACACATAGTCACTCCCAAGGGAGCATGGCATCAGTTTTGGTTTTAGCATCATGCATTTAGCATTATGCAGTTTGTTCCAGGCACAGATGTTTGTTTAGTTGTGACAGGTTGTTAGTGAGATATTATAACTATAATATATTGTGCTACATAATATGTTTAATTCATAACGCAATTTAGAAAACAGTTCTGGGGTACCCTAAAATGACAGAAGTGAGAGGCCAGAGAAATACTCTTTCTATGATATTATTATTTCAAATCAACAAGATAAAAACAACATCTTTAAAAATCAATGGAACTGAGCTTCATGAAAGTGAGAGTGAGGGATACTGCAGTAAATTTAGCTACAGCGTACTGGGCTATGTTTCCACGGCAACTGTGGGGGAGAACTCATGGATGCTTTAGAAAGGGAATCCAATATTCAGCAGCTTCCAGCACTGGCAAGACCTAGGGACTTTCCTGAGTTTTTCTTCTCTTTCTGCCTCTCACTTTCTGTTTCAAGCATCCGGATTGTTCTCTGGAATTTTAGGGAACTGGATGGCTGGAACAGTCAGACAGGGTACTTATTCAGTTCTCTCAATACAATTATATATAATAAAAGTGAAACTGAATAAGGACAGAGACAAACACATAAAGATGACTCACTAATTTGACTACTTCCAGAAAAAGGGTCGCAGGTTTTCCTGGTAAAATGATAGATCAGTTTACTCAGAAATGCACAGACGCTACAAGTATCTTCATATGTGCTTAATAAACATGTACTGTCAAAACCATATGCATTAATAGGGAGATGGTTCTGCTTTTGTTGCTGTAACAGTGTTACAGTTTTGTGCAGGCCAGACTCAATAAAACATTTGAAACGGGTGCTAAATTCAGACGACCCAATAAAAAAAGACAGGAGAGGGGCATCTATCATAATAGATAAACGGTCAAATAAACAGAATGAGAGATGTGTAGATCAAATGAGAAAGAATAACTACTCGTCACCTTCTCTGTAGCCTGCAGAGAGGTCAGCTCTCCTTCATTCTTCAAGGCTCTTCAGAGGGGCCCCTGCATAACGCAGTCTGACTGAACTAAACCGAGCTGGGGTCAGCCTGCCCTTGAAGGTAAGGAAGGCCAGAAGGACTAAAACAAAACTTGTTTTCTCTGGCACTGATGTCACTGAAACATGCAATAAAAGGCCTTACAAAAAAACGGCAACTAAATATACATGACGGGCTGGGCTCCTTAATGTCCTATCATAACGCAAAGTAACAAACAGAGATGTATTTTTCTTATAATAGGCTAGCAGTGGCAGTTATGCCATGATGCATGATTTCCCAAAGAATCTTTAAGTGAACAGTTCTTGAAATCTTTTTTTTTCTTATTGTGTAAAACATTTTAACATTACAAAGACATTTTGTACACTTATCTTAAAGTTTCTTCATGAAACCATATATGTCAAGAAAGAACCTTTATTTTAAGTGTGCGGCATTAGAATAACTATCCCTTGACAATTTTCTGATTTCTAGCAGGTGAACATACTTTTTCCAGCAAGGGATGGTAAAGTTTGGCACAGCGAGCAGTTTGGAAAAAAACTGCTTGATTCTGTGTCTATTTATATGTATATATTGTATATATAAGGGGATAACAATGTAGCTTTTTTTGCAACATTTTAAACTTGGTTTAAATTCAGTATTTGCTTGCATTCATTGTGTGTACTTATACAAGTATCATTAAAAAAGGATGTAAATTATTTACTTTTTTAATTTCTAAGTATTTATTCAAATTCAAAACTTAAAAATAAGTAAGCTGGTATGACCCGCAATATTCTAGATGTATATTTAGTGAAGAGCCATACAGGTACCTAGTGGGTAAACCATGGCATTACAAATGAAAATGATTTTTTTTCCGACCACAAAATTACTCTAATTTGCCTCTTAGCATTGGAATTTAAAACCCTTTTCTCTGTTTAACTTTAAATACTATACTAATTTTTATATACGTAATAAAAAAAAAAATATAAAAATATATATATACATATTTTAAGTCAATAACGAACCATAATTATTGGACAAATAGTATTAAGTACTAAATTATCTCCTTAAAATATTAAAAAAAATATTATTGAACTAAAATATAGAACATTTATTTAACTAAAAAATAGTTAAACTGTATGGTCACATTAGCAATACCTGAGGGTTAAATACAAGAAAACCATATTAACCCTTACGAAAATAAACCATGGTTTATTATACTAACAGTGTAGTAACCATGTTTTTTGGCACATTGATTACCATTTGTATAACCATAGTTTTTCCACAAATACCATGGTTAAACTATGGTTAGTGTAGCAAGACCATGGTTAATTTGTGGTTACCATGGTTAAACTATAGTAACCATGGTTGTGTGGTTTTATTTGTAGTATTTATTTAATTTCGTAAGGGGTGCCTCTCCATCACTCTCCAGAATAAAATTATACTGTAAATGTCATCGACGTAAAAATCAATGCAAAATATGCTGTAATGTTTACCAAAAAATTGCTGCAAATACCTGTATAGTGAAGCTGTCGTCTCTATCCTACTTAAACACATTCAAATATATTGTCAACGCTGGTTTGTTTTGAGAGCTTCGTGAATCACGTGACCGCGTGGTGGCGACGCCGGTGAGATCAAAACAGAAGCGCTACATTTTACAATTTACGGCCAAAACGGTATTTGTCGTTTGAATTTAGTATTAAAACTTACAACATCTGAAAGCTGAAACTTTGTTTAAAATCGAAAGCAGGGATGTACATGGGCAGAGTGAGAGCGTGAGACAGTGCCTGAAAGCGTGTGTCTCACGCCAAATGAGTGTTGGCAACCCTGTGAAACAATAGTTTTATTCAATTGTTTGCGTTTTATGAGCGAATCATTGAATCATTAAACCGATTCGTTTGAAAACTGATTCAGTCAGGAACGTCCATTATTTGTAGTATCACGTGACTCGGAAAGTTGTTTGGTTTTCGCTGGCGGGGGAGCAAAATCGACAAAGTAACCTGGAATACTGTCTGAAATGTAAGTTACACAATTTTAACATTTTATTTAACTGTTGTGTTGGTTGGCAGTCTATCCAAAAGATGTAACGTAAGACTTTTTGATGTCTATCCTAAAATATTTGGATGTTTGTCTTTGCGTTACATCAACTAGGTTGGTTTATCTATTTTAAAGAAATAGACCAATGACTTTCAAAGCAACAATTTATTTCGTTAGGTTCCAAATTATACACCAATAGATATAATTAAGAAGAAAGGTTAACGTTCATATTTAAAGGGATAGGTCACCCAAAAATGAAAATTCTGTGAATTTTCCACAGCCATAAGACTTTCGTTCATCTTCGGAACACAAATTAAGATGTTTTTGACTAATTCCAAGAGCTTTCTGACCCTGCATAGACAGCAACACAACTGACACGTTCAAGGCCCAGAAAGGTATTAAGAACATCTTAAAAATAGTCCATGTGACATCTTCTCTTCCATGTCATGTCTTCACTAAATATTATACGTTTATATATAAACTTATATTTATTGTTAATTGGTAATAGACATCTCATTAGTAAAAAGACATTTATTAGATTTTGATATATATCAGGACATTAGCTCAGCACCACAACAAACCATAGCTCAGTGTCTGTTTATTAAGTCTTAAATCATAGCAACTGATAGAAAAATAAATTAACACCGGTTTCACATTTCATCAGCATTCTATGCTCATTACACAAAATACTGAGATATAGAACATCACAGCATGACTGCAGACAGACAGCGAACATTAGCAAAACACATTCAGCAAAATACAGCAATGAGTCACCATATGCCCTCTGATGAAAATACGAGATTAGTTTTTATTTATAACACGCATTGGAAACAGAGATGAAAGTCTTAAGTGAAGAAAATCCATTCTGTGCACAAAATCTTTCAAGATTTCAGCTGGAAAGTCTATTCTTCATAAAGACTGGCGAGAGAATGTAACTTAAGTAAACAGGTCTAAACATACCAGAATGCAATGATAATGACCATTCCAAAATAAATATTTAAAGGAAAATATTTATTAAAATCCAATATGTATTCTTACATACTGCCCTTGTTTTATGCATATTTCATTAAATCACAAGCATATTTGCAAATGTACAGATATCAGGTGAGGCAAGTATAGTTATTTTACTTCTTTTTTTAATTCACACCAATAGAGTGGTGCTTTCTAAGTGTAATGAAAGTATCCTTAAGTACTAAACTGTCAGTCCCTTTTACCATAAATATTTCCAACCTAACAACTGTCTCCTTGGCAACAAGGAAAGCTCCATGTGTTGTCTAGGCAACTGCATCAAAAACAGAAGGTGTATGTATTTATTATAAGTGGAAGGAGAGAGTGTGAACGTCCAGTTGTTTGTGAGGACGTGGACGTTTAACACAAAGCGCTGATAATTTAGTTGTTTTCCCCCTGTGGTAAACATTGCTTATGCCCTTCAGATCAGTCACGCTTTTATTTCACAACATATGCCTAGCTCTTTGGCTCCAAGTTTCTTTTTTGGGAAGGCAGCGGATACACGACTCTGTTGCTTCCGAGCATCTGCTGATTCCTGGAGGCTCTGCTTTCTGTTCATGCAGAGATTGATCACAGCTCCCAGACGCATTTGATTTCCACTCTGATGTTCGGGTGGATCACGGTACTTGAGGATGCTGCAACAGTCTCTAGTTGTGTGTATATGTAGAACTCAATATCTGTCATTCCCTCACCTGTAAGTCATGTTATTGTCTGGGGCTGTTGATGTCTATGAGCAGCTTGTGTCAAAGGCATTTAACATTATTGACAGGCTGGATGGCTCATTTAGCCATGTCCTCAGCCACTGCCTTCCCTAATTTGTCTTTCAAGTAAGCCACTTTCTGCCAGTCGGACTTCAGCTCCAGCCATTCAAAGTACGGCACCTGTAGGAGAACACATATGAAGTGAGGTTGTGACTCATCAGTGTGTTTGAGAAAGTCTGGTCAACATTTACTGTTTTTTGAATCATTTCAATAGCAATCCATGGAATCTGAAATTTCCAGAACAGTTCCAGAATGATTCCAAACCTAGGATGTGCTGCATTGGCAAACAGCAAGCTGTTTGCTTTCAAAGTGCCTTAAATTTTTTGAAATTTTGCCAAAATTAGACTAATGTGACCGCAAAATCAGTTGTAGAAGATGGAGAAGTATTATGAACTCCATATGAGCGTATTAAAATGGCTGTTGTCAGCTAGCGCATCAAATGGAAAGAGCATTATGTCATCCATGTGCTCAGTTGGAAGTCAAGACGAGTCCAGCCAACTCTATCTAACTGTACCCCAGGAGGCCGAGGGCTAACAGGATTGGCCTACATGCTGCAGACAGAGCCTGAGTCCTTTTCCACAGTTCTGTCTTTACTGCCGCTATTTATAACCCAAAGCCAGGGGGGACTGCCTGCCATGTAATAGCTGTGACAATAGGAATAGAGCTAATCAGGCTAACTACACCGGTATTATAAAAAGGAGAGCATGTCAAATAAGAAGTGTATTTTGACACTTTAGACTGTCATTAAATGATGTACAGATAATATTGACCATCTAACCCCTATTGGCTAATTACAGCATGCTTACAAAATCAGCTGACTTTTGTGTAGTAAACACTGCTGACCTTGCAGATCATTAAAACTCATTTACCTGTTACAATAACTGTAATATTAACTATACATTTTTATAATCATTCTAAAGGGCTATTTTGTAGCAAGTATAACTATAATACATATAATGTTTTAAAAGAGAAGTCCACTTCCAAAACAACTATTCACATATAATGTACTCATCCCATTGTCATCCAAGATGTTCATGTCTTTCTTTCTTCAGTCGTAAAGAAATTATGTTTTTTGAGGAAAACATTTCAGCATTTTTCTTCATATAATGGACTGATAATGGTGCCCCGATTTTGAACTTCCAAAACGCAGTTTAAATGCAGCTTCAAACGACCCCAGTCGAGGAACAAGGGTCTTATCTAGTGAAACAATCGGTTATTTTCATATACAAAATACAATTGAAATACGTTTTATTCTCAAACGCTCGTCTTGCCTTGCTCTTGTTGAATACTGTGTATTCTTCCTTAAGACATTTAGGGTATGTCGAAAAACTCCAATCGTATTTTTTTCCTCAACTTCAAACATTTTAAAATCACCCTGCATCGCTGCAGAAGTACCGACCCAGTCTTTGCAAGGTAAACATGCAAAGAAGATCAAACACCCTTAACAAAAAAGGTAAAACAGCGGTATAGGACGATTTTGAAGTTGAGGGAGAACATGAGATGGGAGTTTTCAACATACCCTAACTGTCATGAACAGGAACAAAAATAGTTTAGGCAGAGTAAGACAAGACAAGCATTTGACATTAAAAAGTATATCAATTGTATTATTTTTTTATGAAAATAACTGATCGTTACGCTAGATAAGACCCTTCTTTCTCGGCTGGGATCGTTTACAATCACATTTGGGATCGTTTGAAGCCGCATTTAAACATTTTGGAAGTTCAAAATCGGGGCACCATACCAGTCCATTATATGAAGAAAAATGCTGAAATGTTTTCCTCAAAAAACAATTTCTTTACGACTGAAGAAAGAAAGACATGAAAATCTTGGATGACAATGGGGTGAGTACATTATATGAGAATTTGTGTTTTGGAAATGGACTTCTCCTTTAATAATTCACAGCCTTGGAATAATAAGGTTCTATCTGCAATCTGAGCACTTTTGAGATATTGAGCTTCAAAGTTTTTGTGTTCCATAGACTTCTGTAGATAGAACCCTTTTTGTTTTCTAAAAAAAAAAGGCCCAAAATGTACACAGCTTACAAAAGAAACATCACATCATGTAAATAAGTTTATATGTGATAAGAATATGTGAATAACTCAATTTTGACAAAAAATGTCAGAGAGAAACGTATAATTCCAAGACTGCGAATTGTTCTAATTCTATTAGAATAAAGAGGTCATCACAACTATATAAAGACAAAGGTGAACACTATTGTTAAAAATCACGTTTAGTCGGGTTTCTTTTTAGTCGATGAACAATAAAAACATTAACAGCCATTCAGAATGTACTCAACATCAAAGAGCTTGTAACAGTGCATGCTTATAATAAGAGAATATTACTGTGCGTTGATGTGGACATCAATATAATTATAGTTTGTGTAAACAGACCTTGATTCTATAAAACAAAGTCAAGATAGCACTGTAATCACTTTCAGAACATTTTTTTTTCAGCTTATTAAAGGCTGATTTATACTTTTGCATCAGATCTATGCTGTAGGCCATGCACCGGTTTTCATTTATACTTCTGCGCTGTTGTCTGTGTCGACGTGCAATTACACATGGGCTACATTCAATCAGCAGGCAAAGGTGGCCCAAAAATCCATTTTTTTGATCCGTTTTTCTTCATGACAGTGTGAATAGCACAATCCACATAGAAACTATTCTATTCAATTTCGATTTGTGCCACATCCATATGTGGTACTAAATCCAATACAGATGTTTTGCAATGCAACCGCAGTCTGAACAGTATCGGAATTCATATTCACTTTTACGTCACTCTAGATCAGGGGTGCCCAAACTTGGTCCTGGAGGGCCGGTGTCCTGCAGAGTTTAGCTCCAATTTGCCTCAACACACCTGTCGAAAAGTTTGTAGTGTGCCTAGTAAGAGCTTGATTAGCTGGTTCAGGTGTGTCTAATTGGGGTTGGAGCTAAACTCTCCAGGACAAAGTTTGGGCATGACTGCACTAGATCAACATTCACAATTCTGCAACAGATCACAATTCTGCAGCATGGGAGTCATTTCAAAGATTTTACATACACAAAGTTATCAAGATAGTTGCCAAAGGTTGCTAAAGAACTACAGTGACAACACTATATACAAGCAAAACATGAGGGCTCGTATCATAAAGTTTCAAAACTCTTCTGTCACACGTCTTTATGTTTTCATATTGCCTGCACATAACTAGCTGGCTTCTGCAGCAGATCATACTAAAAGCATAATTGCTTACGTTATGTCCTCCTTGTTTACTCCTGTATGATTGCACCTTGCGCAAGTTTTCCCATGGAATTGGGCTACTTTTTCCACTGCTGGCGCAGTTGTTTTTTCGCCAGAGAATGCGATTGGGCTAGTTTTTAACTAGTTTTAAGAAGCAATTGGGCGGATTTTGTTGTGAAAACATGGCAACCCTGTTTGTCTTGTCTTTTTGCGCATGCAAGTCAGTTTAGAACCATGATCTGTTCACACTGGAAATCTGATATTGGCAAAATTCAAAAACAACAAAATCAGATCTGAGCAAAAATTGAAATTGAGCACGAAGGCTCGCAGTGTGAACATAGCCATGTAGACCACCAGTAGGCAGTGTCCACAGGTATAGTGCTGGTGCAACTCAAAGTATAAGTTAAAAGCCTAAGTAGGAGCTGCTTGTTGTGTAGGTTGTCGGAGAAACGTCAGTGGTGATGGCAGTAGTACAGAGTTTAAACATTTAAAGTGCAGATGACATGTATACTTAAAGGGATAGCTCAACCAAAAATGAAAATTCTGTCATTAATTACCCTCATGTCATTTTAACCCCATAAGACCTTCGTTCATCTTCAAAACACAAATTAAAGGAGAAGTCCACTTCCAAAACAAAGATTTACAGATAATGTACTCACCTCCTTGTCATTTAAGATGTTCATGTCTTTCTTTCTTCAGTCGTGAAGAAATTAACTGGATTTGATATGGTGCCCTGATTTTGAACTGCCAAAATGCAGTTTAAATGCGGCTTCAAACGATCCCAAATGCGGTTGTAAACGATCCCAGCAGAAGAAGAAGAAGATCGTTTCGCTCTTATCTAGCGAAACGATCGAGGCACCATATCAGTTCATTCAGGAAATTTTCTTCCTCAAAAAAACATAATTTCTTTACGACTGAAGAAAGAAAGACATGAACATCTTGGATGACAAGGGGGTGAGTACGTTATATGTGAATCTTTCTTTTGGAAGTGGACTTCTCCTTTAAGATTTTTTCAATAAAATCAGAAAGCTTTCTGAGCCTGCATAGACAAGCAGTGTAACTAAATGTTCCCACCTCCCAGGCCCAGAAACGCATTAAGATTAATTAATTTTGAATAAAGTCGTTATAATTTTTTTTTTTTGCACACAAAAAGTATTCTCGTAGCTTTGGAAAATGAACCACTGATGTCACATGGACTGTTTTAACAATGTCCTTACTACCTTTCTGGACCTTGGAACATTTCAGTTACGTTGCAGTCTACAGAGGGTCAGAAAGCTCTCGGATTTCATAAAAAATATCTTAATTTGTGTTCCAAAGATGAATGAAGGTCTTACGGGTTTGGAACGACACGCAGGTGAGTAATTAATTTTCAGAATTTTTATTTATGGGTGAACTTTTAATATAAACAGAGATGTGTTTTCATCTCCTATCCTTGTATTTCACTGTGTCTCACCTCCACCACTATAAATCCAGCCAGTTGTACGTGGCGTTTCTGCATGGCAAAGCGGCCCAGAAGATCCTTGCTTCTAAGGCAAAAGTTAGGAAACTCCCAAGCCACAAATGCTATTCTGCAAATAGACAAACGCAAATGACAAATTTAGAAATCACCTACATATGTGAGCTTAAGACAAGGCATTCACTTTAACACTCACCTCCGTGCCCCTGCAGGTAAGGCATCACGTCCACCACCTCCAGGTAAATGAGGGGCTTTCAGATTCTCCAAATCAATAGGTTTATTTTCTGAATCTACCACAATCTCTCCATCTGTGGTGAAAACAATCAGCATATTTACAAATTAGCAAGTGGTTCTGTTAGACTACTGCTTAAGGATTCATGATCGAGGGTTTTGGTATCGTTCTGGTATTCACAGTTACTACTCACCTATCGTCCAGCCGTATACAGTTTTGACGGCAGTGCGGAGGGCTTGTGTCCTCCCGTTGGTCAGGCTTTGAAGGGCTGTGTGTAGGCTGCTCTGCAGAGGGGTGCTGACCTCCACTTTACCCTGGGAAGCTGGCAGCAGCACAGCAGGGGATTGAACAGTGATTCCTAAAGGCTCCAGCTGAGCAAAGGCAGAGATATGCAGCAGTTTCAGCCGATAGCTCTCAGTCCTATCCACAATGCCTCCTGTTGGATAGGTCAGAAAAACTTCATGACAACTGCAGACTGACTATTGTGCACAGATTGACAGCCTTGGTCACTATAAACTGTAAAAGCTTGAAAAAGAAGTGTACGGTAATTGACATTCATGCTTTTTTATTCTATTGACAAAATAACAGCATACAACCCTCAACATGAGGGTGAATAAATAATGATGGTATTTTCATTTTGGATTAACATTTCATTTGTTACTTGAAGTTCTTCACTGAAGTGCCTCACACTCACCAAATCTGCATTTATTTAATCAAACTACAGTTAATATTGTGAAATATTATTATAATTAATTCTATTTTTATACATTTTAATAAATTTAATTTATTCCTGTGATGGCAAAGCTGAATTTTTAGCATCATTAATTCAGTCGTCAGTGTCACATAATCCTTTAGAAATCATTCTAATATGCTGATTTGGTGCTGAGGAAATCTTTATTTTTTAATTTATTAATTAACTGTTAATTGTGCTTGCTTAATATTTTTATGGAAACCAAGAATCTTTTTTTAGCTTTCTTTGCATTACTTGAAACAGAAATTACAGCGTAAAAATGTAAATGTGTTCTTGCTGAATGAAATAGTAATAATAATAATAATAAAATCTTATTTGCCACAAACCACCGAAGGGTAGGGTATGTTTCATCTGCCTTATGAAAGTAAAAACAGATACGCGACAATGAGGTTATACTGCCACCATGTGTTTCGGATGAGAACAGCAAATTCACTTCCAGAACAATGTCTTTCTTTCTTAAGTCTTAAAAGAAATTTTTTTTTTTGGAAAAATGGTGCCTGTGAGACTGAACTTCCAAAATTCAGTTTAAATGCAGATTCAAAGGGTTCTAAACGATCCCAGCTGAGGAAAAAGGGTCTTATCTAATGAAACGATCGTTTATTTTCTAACAAAAATTGACAATTTACATTCTTTTTAAACGCAAATGCTCGTCTTTTCTAGCTCTGCGTGAACTGTGCATTCTGGTTCAATACAGTTAAGGTACGTTGAGAAACTCTGATCTCATTTTTTTCTTTCAAAATCGCTGTTTTACCTCTTTGGAGGAGAAAATGAGATGGGAGTTTTTCGACATACCCTAAATGTATTGAACCGGAATACACAGAGTTCACACAGAGCTAGACAAGACAAGCATTTGAGGACTACATGGAGAATAATCGCAATCTCTGAAGAAAGGAAGACATGAACATCTTGGATGACAAGGGGGTGAGTAAATTATCTGTAAATTTTTGTTCTGGAAGTGAACTTCTCCTTTAATCTCAGTGGGACATAAGAAATGTGAAATCAGCAGTTTTCCCAAAATGAAGAGTACAGCCTTTTCTGAATATTTTTAGCACATTCATTCCTACGCACCTGTAAGTTTCTTCTGGAAGTCAAATTTCGTAACAGAGGATATGTAATCAGGATTGGCCTGGTTCAGTACACACAGCGACCAGACCACATCTGTCTTCAGAAAAGGCTCTAAATTCTGAAAGGAACCTTCCAAAGCTTTGTGTACCTATAGCCACAAAATAAAACATAATTCATACATGCACATATATAAACACCGTTCACTGCAGTTAATCAAGGATAATAATAACACAATATTACCACTCTTATTGGTTACCTTTTGGTAAAACTCCTCTCCTTTGCCGAGTTGGAAGTTGAGTTTGGCGAAAGATATGATTAGATTACACACCTGCATAGTGCTGTAGTGTCCACTATTACTCACATAGTGCTAAAAAAAAAACAACAGAGAGGGAAAAAAGAAATATGTAGATGGAGACTGGTGAAGGAAAGATGATTAAAATCAAACTAAATAAAAGGTTGCCTTCAAAGAAACTATAATGGGTAGTGTTGATTTGATTAAAATGAATTCCAACCTGAGCAAAGCCTTCAAACAGAGGCAAGTGAAGCCACTTGAGAAAGGCTAGAGACTTGGCACAGCGGGTGACGTTGAGGGAACTCAGTTCTGATAACCTAGGCAATAGCTCCGCTGCTATTCTCTGAAGCACTTGTGTCTGATGAAAATTCAGCTTCCCTTTTTTTTTAGAACACAATACGGTATTTATAATTTTTTATACAAGCCTAGGCAAAATGCTGTTTAATGAGGTTAATTAAAAAAAAAATTCTCACTGACCATAAGCGTATGCAATGTCAAGCAGCAATGGTGTTTTGAGTTCAAAAGAAGGTTTCTGGTTCAGGTGGTATGAGAGAGCACGTAACAAAGGAACAGCCCGTCTGTTTTGAGAGGCGAGTGCAAATGCCACCCTCCGGATATCCTCTGCGCTGAAGCTCTCTGCCAACTCCAGAGCCTGGAAAGCACAAGATAGAGTCCATTGTTTGACAGTCAAGCCTAATACAACCTAACGCAATTTCAAAAGTGTGTTCAAATGTTTGGTTGACTAGCTGGCTAAAGGTATTTGTGTGTATGCACTCACTTTATCCTCCAGTTTGTCCATGAGAGATGGGGTGAAAAGCATAGCACGGCCCATGAGAATGCTGACGGTACGACTGTCACACAGCTCTGTCCAGCGCAGCTCCAGTTGTTTCAGCAGGGCTGCGGTAAGTGCTTCATTTTCATACCTATCTCACCACAAACAGAAACATTATAAGAACAGACCAGCTACTTACTAGACCAACTACAGTATCAAGAACTTAAGAAGATTTTACATTTAAATTTTGTCACTTAGCAGACACTTTTGTCCAAAGCAACTTACAAATGAAGACAATGGAAACCATCAAAATCAACAAAAGAGCAATGATATGCGAGTGCTATGACAAGTCTCAGTTTTATAATTATATAATAAAAAGAAAACAGATAGAATAGAAAAAGAATAGACCAAGCTAGTGTTAAAGGAGAAGTCCACTTCCAAAACAACAATTTACAAATAATTTACTCACCCCCTTGTCATCCACAATGTTCATGTCTTTCTTTCTTCAGTCGTAAAGTAATTATGTTTTTTGAGGAAAACCTTTCAGCGTTTTTCCCCATATAATGGACTGTTGTAGTGCCCAGATTTTGAACTTCCAAAAGGCAGTTTAAATGCGGCTGTAAACGATCCCAGCCGAGGAAGAAGGGTCTTATCTAGCGAAACCATCTGTTATTTACATTTAAAAATATACAATTTAAATACTTTTTATTCTCAAATGCTCGTCTTGCCTTGTAGTCCTTGAACTCTGTGTATTCTGACTTGAGACAGTTAGAGTATGTCGAAAAACTCT
>JAHKKF010519433.1:2210-14300 GCA_019740295.1 Labeo calbasu | reverse complement strand
ATGTAGGTGATTTTATATGCAAGAAAAGCAGTCTGTGAATCGCTTGCCAAAGCAGAAAAATGTGCTGTTGCTGCCAGATCTTGATTACTGAAAATCACATTGTATTTGATGCTAAACTCAATTACATCAAATGGGAAAAAAACATTGTAAATGTATATGTTCATGTTTTTTCAAGCAAAGCAAATTTTGAAAGTCCAATGAAAACATATCTACATATTTGGCATAGACAAACTATGTTAAAGGTACATGTTGTTATATGTTATATATGTTGTTACTTGTTATATATTATTATGTATATATAAATACACACAAATTAATGTATATATTTAAGAGAAATGTGTTATTTGTGTACAGAATATTTTTATTTATATAGAACATCAATTCTAGAAAAATTAAAATAAATACATATACTTGTAAATATTTCTTAAATAATTACACACAGTACACACACATATATTACAAACTCAAACTTTTATTTTGCTTTTGCCAGCCCTAATATTTATTTATATATATATATATATATATATATATATACACTCATTTGCTCACCATCATGTCATCCAAGATGTTCATGTCTTTCTTCAGTCAAAAAGAAATTAGGAAGTTTTTGAGGAAAACATTCCAGGATTCCATATAGTGGACTTCAGTGGGGATCAATGGGTTGAAGGTCCAAATTGTAGTTTCAGTGCAGCTTCAAAAGGCTCTACACGATCCCAGCCGAGGAATACGAGCCTTATCTAGTAAAACAATTGGTCACTATTTAAAAAAATAAAAATGTATTTACATTTCAACCACAAATGCTTGTCTTGCACTAGCTCTGCGATGCACGTCTGCGACTTCACGCATTATGTAATCATGTTGGAAAGGTCATGCACGGTTAGTTCTTCATCTCTGTAATTCAGTTCAAAAAGAAATGGTATTGTGAAAAACTCCAAAAATCCGACATCGTTGTTTTACCTTTTTTTATAAAGGGGTTTGATTTTCTTTGCACGTTCATTTTGTAAACTTCTGCCTGCATCATGCGTGACCTTTCTAACGTAATGTGTGAAGTCAAGCTAGTGCAGGATGAGCTTTTGTGGTTAAAAAGTGTATATGTTTTTTTTTGGTTTTTTTTGTTTTTTTGTTTTTTTGGAAAATGACAGATCGTTTTACTACATAAGACCTTTATTTCTCGGCTGGGATCATGTAGAGCCCTTTGAAGCGGCAGTATGTGTATTAGACAGCTTGCATACTAAAACATCCTAAAAATGTTGCTTCTTTAAATTGATCCCCTTTAGAGCAGTACTACTTCAGCCATACACACTCAGACGGATAGCTTTGGCATGGCATCATGTCTAGTGCTGTTGTTTGAGCATGTCGCCACGAGCTTTGCATTTTTAAGACAGAATGTCAAGTTAAAAATAGTCCACGTTTTAAAAAACATGTCTCGAGACCTCTACATTCTGTTCTTTTTCTTTGCTGTCTGAGCACAGGGTTATGTTTTATGTAGCCTCCTCTTTTAGAAACATGCCTGTGTCAAGTGAACCCAAAACCAGCCAAATTATACAGGGCTTTCTTAAAGGGATAGTTCACTCTCATGTTGTTTCAAACCTATAAAGCCTTCGTTCATCTTAGGAACACAAATGAAGGTATTTTTGATGAAATCTGAGAGCATTCTGACATTGCATAGACAGCAACGCAACTACCACGTTCAAGGCACAGAAAGGTAGTAAGGACAATGTTAAAATAGTCCATGTGACATTAGTGGTTCAGCCGTAATGTTATGAAGCTACAAGTATTCTTTTTTGTGTGCAAAGAAAACAAAAATAACAGCTTTATTTAACAATGTCTTTGGAACCACTGATGTCACTGGGCCTTGAACGTGTCTGTGCAGGGTCAGAAAGCTCTCGGATTTGATCAAAAATATCTTAATTTGTGTTCCGAAGATGAACAAAGGTCTTACAGGTTTAGAACCAAATGAGGGTGAGTAATTAATTACAGAATTTTCATTTTTGGGTGAATTATCCCTTTAAGACTAATTAGTTGACAAGTTATTCAGGCATCATAGTAAAGTGAATTTTGAAAATGTTTATTTGCACATTGCTAACATCAAAGCCAGATCCAGTGCCTCTGGCACTTTTGAATTCAGTTCTCATATTTAAGTCTTACACCGTCTAATAGAGTTTGCTGAGAAATATGGCATAGTTTTCTAAAAATGATGTGTGTCTGCTTTTTCTAGTGACCTTATGCTTTAAGAAACTTTTTTTATAGGCATACCAAGCAATCATTTACTCCTTCCAAGTGATTTGAATAATCTTCATCAGTGAATGCTGAACAAAATAAAGGCAAGATTTATAGTCTACAGAAGCAGAGGTTGGTTGTCAGTCCTGTTTTGAATGCTAAATACGTTTGCATTCACAAACTTTTCCGTTATAAACAAGAGCAGCATGCTCATTTTATATTCAGCCTTACCTGCTGAGATTTTCAGGTCTCACAACTGAATTTTGAGTTGAATTAGCCTGTATGAACCGCAATGAAGAGCCAATCTCTTCTGCATATTTGTGTTGTGTTTTCTGAAGTCTGCTGTTGGTTTATTAAGCTTTGTGCCTTCCATTTGTGGCATAATATAGTTTCAGTTCTGTTAAGACTTTGTAGAGTTACACATGTTAGCATCTTAGGTATTTACTTTTGTTCCTGTCCAGGGCTCGCAAAATCGCTAGCCTGACATCCCGGGGCTATGGTGTCTTCCAGTTGGGCTACCGAAATGTATCACCGCTATTTAAAAATCCAGGGTTCCCCACAAGTCCTTAAAAAGTAAATACCTTAAAAAAGTCCTTAAATACCTGGAATGGTATTCAAAATGTCTTAGGGCCAGTTTTACTAAACAGGCGCAAGAGCACAAATTCGAAAACAGCGCAGACGGCCGTGGAAATTTCTTTGGGTGATTTACTAACAAAGCGCAATTTACAGAACACAGACGCAACATCTCATTTACATATCGACCGACGCAATATACCAAGTGCAGCACAAATTAGCGTAGTCGCAAATAAAGAATAAATAAATAAAGAAGCGACGGTATGTTGAAAAGAACAGGAGGCCAAAAAATGAAGGGTTACAAGAAGTTTTGATAGAGCTGGTATTGCAGGACTCCTAGTTGAGGGTTCCAAATCATCTTTTATTTTCTGAAGCAAATTAAAAATATCATGGTTCGGCAAATGATGTTCGGATAATTTATTCTTGTGGCGTTTCAAGTACATTAATATGTGTGGGAAAATCCTCTCCCTTCTACCACGCGCTCTCTGTTCTGTACGATGCCTCCTCCTAGCAACAATAATCGCAGCCATTTTAAGCGCAAAATAGTTTGAGACATCCTTTTTTGGGCGTTAAATAATAGCACAAATACCAGTAATTTGAGCACAAATGTTAGTAAATCCCATTGCGTGATCCATTTGAATACTCTCCTCCCATAAATTTTGCATATGAAAGGGATACTCCTACAAATGCATATTCAGTAAGGTCAGGCGCTAATTCGTCACTGCCTGTCTTTAGTAAATCCTGACAGTACTATTTTAACGCCAAAAGACGGTTTGCACTAGTGCAAGCTGTTAGTAAAACTGGCACTTAATTATAATTTTAAGAGGTCTTAAATTTGGGGATGGAAAGTCAAGAATCGCAATATGGATGAATGTGATGATTTAAATGGCTTTAAATAAATACGAGCACGGTATGTATCTTTGAAGGGAACCGCCTGTCTTCAGAAAAGTTTTGATGGCTTTGTCATGTCATGTTACCTATAATGTTTCATAAAATAGTGCTTATTTCTGCCGTTTCAAAAGCACATCCTACTGATAGAGAATGAGTTTGCATTTTCATTAAGCCATCTGCTGTTTTTGTTCAGACCAATGGGCAAACCAACCCATGTAACTTTGGAAGAACCTAATGTGCCAGCTAAATATATAAACGACTAAGTAAGATATATATACATATATATACACACACACACACACAGTGCTTCTTGAAAGTTTGTGAACCCTTTAGAATTTTTTATATTTCTGCATAAATATGACCAAAAAAGTCTTACATATCATCTGATTTTCACACAAGTTTTGAAAATTCACAAAGAGAACCCAGTTAAACAAATGAGATGAAAATATATACTTTGTCATTTATTTAAAAATTATCCAGCATTAAATATTTGTGAGTTGCAAAAGTATGTGTAAGATTGGAAGTTAATTTGAAGGTGAAATTAGAGTCTATCTGTTCAAAAGTGTTTTCAGTCAGTAGGTGTCAGTTTATGCCCTGTTTTATTTAAAGAACAGGGATCTATTAAAGTCTGATCATGTTTGTGAAAGTGAATCATGGCACAAACAAAGGAGATCTCTAAGGACCTTCGAAAAAGAGTTGTTGTTGCTCATCAGGCTGGAAAAGGTTACAAAACCATCTCTAAAGAGTTTGGACTTCACAAATCCACAGTTAGACAGATTGTGTACAAATGGAGGAAATTCTAGACCACAGTTACCCTCCTCAGAAGTGGTCGACCAAAACACTGCATTCCAGCATAAGAAGTACCTTATCCCATCTGTGAAACATGGTGGTGGTAGTATCATGGTTTGGGCCTGTTTTGCTGCATCTGGGCCAGGACGACGTGCCATCATTGATGGAATAATAAATTCTGAATTATACCAGCAAATTCTAAAGGAAAATGTCAGGACATCTGTCCATGAACTAATTTCTAAAGAGAAAGTGGGTCATGCAGCAAGACATCAACCCCAAGCACACGTTATACCAAAAAATGGTTAAACAAGAACAAAGGTAATGTTTTGGAATGGCCGAGTCAAAGTCCAGACCTTAATCCAATTAAAATATTGTGGAAGGACCTGAAGCAAGCAGTTCTTAGGAGGAAACCCACCAACATCACAGAGTTCAAGTGTTTCTGTACTAAAGAATTGGCTAAAATTCCTACAAGTCATTGTGCAGGACTGATCAGCAGTTATAAAAAACGTTACATGCGGTTATTGCTTCAAAAAAGGGTCATGACAGATACTGAAAGCAAGGATTCAGATGCTTTTGCACCTCTCAAATATTTAACAGTGGATCATTTTTCTCAATAACTAAATGACAAAGTATATATTTTTGTCTTGTTTGTTTGACTGGATTTGCTTTGTCAACTTTAAGGACTTGTGTGAAAATCTGATGATGTTTTGCGTTATATTTCTGCAGAAATATAGAAAATTCTTAAGGGTTCACAAACTTTCAAGCAACACTGTATATATTATATATATTATATGTTTTCAGTTAGTATAATAATTTATATGTTTGACTCATTTATTTTAAGTGGTTTAAAGGCTGAAATGATGTTTAGCATTTTTGCAAGATTTTTTGTTTTTGTGAAAACCTAATGTCATTTTACATTTTAATACGTTACCATATACATTGCACTGCCCCGCTCATACGTTATGTTAATTTTATTTTTACAGTCATTAAAAAGCCTTAAATTGATTTTTTGCAAACGCAGATACCCTGAAAATAGTGAAATAAAATTCCTTCCCTGATATTTTATAAGTTTTGAAAATGTTTTTGATTGAGTTAAATTGGCTGGTTAAATTTCAGGATAACAAAATCTTAAAAGTGCATGTCCGAAGGGCTACCAGGGATTTAGAAATTTTGCGAGCGCTGCTGTCACTGTGTTTACAGATGACATCCATGGCTATTGTGACAATAAAAATGGCCTTGACTTCAAATATTCATTCATATAGACATCATTCGATCCCCTCCTGTGAAGTGAAGGGTTGAAGAGTCTGCTAGTAAATGCAGTTGTCGATGTGAGTGTAGCCAAAATCAGATATCATCCTTGGCGAGGATGCCATATTTCCAGCAAGTTATCCCAATGAAATATGGCCTGCCATTCTCGGTTCCTGACTTTTATTGATTGGTTTGGGTGCTCTGATCTGTGCACAGCAATTTTCACTGACAGCAAGCCAGCCTTTTTCAGCTAAACGGTTTTCAGATCCTGCCTTGTTTGCGGTATGATTGGATGTCAGCTTTACAGTCCTCAATTCCTATTGGCCATTATTTAAAGTGGATGGTTTATGGTTTGTGGTTTCTGAAGTGCAATTCAGAGCACTTCTCTCTTGCGTTTTCTTTTATTACATAAAAAATAATATTGCTGTAGAATTGTTATATTCTTCCATACTAATCCCACATCCTCACATCCCACATAGCTTGTGTTTTATTACATAATATAAATTTAGGAAGGATTTGCAGTGCCCATTCACTTTATGGCTCTCTGTAAGGTCAGCGTCCCTTCTTGTGATTGGCTGCATGTTTACAGTGCTGAGTGATTGATTGCTATATATGAAATATGATGGATGACCTTACTCACAGGCTCAACAGGAGACCCAGAAGGCAGCGCTGAGGTACGAGAGGGCTGTCTCCATGCACACGGCTGCCAGAGAGATGGTTTATGTGGCTGAGCAAGGTTTATTGGCTGACAGGAACACATTGGACCCTACCTGGCAAGAGATGCTAAACCACGCCACAGCCAAGGTACGACACTGTGACTCAGCACTGCTCTTTGATAATTGCGCCAATAGGTGGTGGCATAAATTTGCTCGAAAACACAAGTGCTCTTAGGTTTACAACAGGTCTTAATTGCTAAAATCAATCCCTCATGGTCACAATTATAGGTTTTGCTTGTTAAATCTTAATGTGTCTTCTTTAAATGTGCACAGCTGGTTAGTGTGCATTTTAATGGTAGTGTGGCTTTGATTGTCACAGTGGGAGCAATCAATAATGCTGATGAATGCACACCTACACTTAAAGATCAAGGTTACATGTCTTCATTTATATTTTATTCAAGCCTTACCAGTAAAATGGAGCAGCATTTCATCAATGTGAAATCATCCCACAGTTTTTGTTTCCAGTTGGGTTGTCACCAAAACTTAGTAGTCAATACCAGTGCCAGTGAAATTTCAAGATTCTTTATACCAATTCCAATAGCACAGAAAATACTTATATGTTGTTAAATGCACTCCTTTATTACATTCATTGCCTGGTTTTTTAATGAATCATTCGAGTGAAGAGTCAGTAATTAAGTAAATTAAAGAGCAAATTACATGCAGAATAACTTAAGTTAACACTGATTCAGGTTTATAAATTAATCATTCATGTAAACAGTCAGTAATAAAGTGCAGAAAAAATAACAAGGAATAGAACAAATATACAAATAACAGTGTTTGAAGTTTTTAAATGAATCATTCAAGTAAATAGTCTGTAATAAAAAATATAATAAATTAACAAATAGCGTGCAATAGAATTGCAACAATAGAACAAATTAACTAAACAATGCAAAGTTTTACTTTTTAATTAATAATTTGACTAACCAGTCAGTAAAAAAAATATCAAAGAAACAAATTACAACAGAACAAAAACATTGGATGTGCCTGGTCTTATTGTGAATGGTTTGTTGGTGCATGTTATTCTAAAGAATAAAATTGTCTTTGTTATCTTTAATCCAAATGTAATAACTTTCTCGGCAAGGACTTTTCTCCTAATGTCACTCAGGCTGAATGGCTTTCTGGATAGCAAACTTACATTCAGCCTGGCTCCATTCTGTTTTATAAAGCCCACTTTTAACAATTTATTTAACTCCCAGATAAATAAAAAGTCTTGCTTTTTCCCCATTCAGTATTCTTAGTGCATCACATTACAGAAATAGAATGGGTTGTTCAGACAATTCATGTTGACTTAAAGCAAACAAAAAGTTTTTAGTTTACTCTACCATTTTGGTAAACAGTCTGTAATCAAATATAGAATAAAGAAACAAATTGCCAGTAATAGAACAACTAAAAACAACAGAACAAATAAAGTTAACAGAGAAAAAGCATTGCAAGTAAATATATTGGACATTCACACTGTAGACCAATTGATATCATTGAATTTTCTTTAACCATTAGCATCAACCTAGTGCTGAAGTACTGTACCTTTTTGTTCCTGTGAAGAAAAAAAAAAGAGTAATCTAAGTTTCTACAAACTCTTAAGAATACTCTGTTATTGACAGGATTGATGCGATGTTGACTTTGACAAGCCTTTGTATAAATGATACAGAAAGATTAGAGAATAAATTCGATTAAATGTCTTTTGTGAACAGAATAGGATATCGCATCTGACATGTTGCTGTTTTCAGGTGAACGAGGCAGAAGAGGAGCGCTTGAGGAGCGAGAGGGAGCACCAGCGTGTCACTCAGCTTTGTCAGGAAGCAGAAGCGCGTGTGCAGACTTTGCAGAAGGCTCTTAAGAGGGTCATTATCAAGTCCAAGCCTTATTTTGAGCTCAAGGCTCAGTTCAACCACATCTTAGAGGTATGCATCAGAGACTGGCCTTTGCTGTAAAGGTATTCAAGGTCTGCTGGCCATATCGATTTAAGTAACAAAAATGAAATCCTCTATGAAATGCAAAATAGGGGTAGGCGGAATGAATAGAATCTCAACTTGTAGCATACAAACTATTCTTTTTTTTTGTATTTAGTCTATTACATTTTGTAGTATAAATTAAAAAAATATAGCTGCAAGCAGCAATTACGGGCCAAGCACTAGGCAAGCAAGGCAGCAAGCATCAGAGTAACTGAAGCAGTGAGTAATTGAAGACATTCGATTTTGGTGAAAATTGGACAAACGGTCATGGAGGAGTTAGAAAAAGTAGTTTTTTAACATTAATCAAAATGGCAGGCAGGAAGTTCGGCGAACTATGGCACAATTGGTATGTATGTTTTCGGCATGACCCAAGGAATATTTTCATTACAAAAGGCTAATGCAAACAAAAGTTATTAGCATTTTTGGAAATTTCCTTTTTTATGGTTAATGAATGGTTTATTACGCTGGACCAATAGGTGGCACTGTTACTAAATTGATATGGCATGGTCAGTGTGAAGTGCCAATGTGAAGTGTGAAGTTTGGTGCAAATATGTAAAAGCTTTGCAGAGTTATAGCCTCAGATAGAGTTTGGCATCTTTCCAGCAAATTCGTTGATGCATTAGATGAAAACTGTTTCGTATATCGACACAAAATCCATAACTTTTTGCCAGCATGGTCTATAGATGATCTGAGTCAAATTTGGTGAAAATCAGACCAATGGTCTAGGAGGAGTTCGAAAAAGTAGGCTTTCAACATTAATCAAAATGGCGAGTTTTGGCATCATTGGTATAAATGTTCTCGTCAGGACCCAAGGGATATATTGAGACCAGTTCTTACAGTTGTTATTGGCTTTTTTTTTAATTTCTTGCCCCCAAACTTTTGAGTGCTGTCAGGCCATTTTGCCGAAGGCACATACTGACTTTCGTAACGACACACCAATGCGTTAGTAAAATATAGCATTTTACGATAAAATTAAGCAAAAATAGCAATTTTTCATATGTCCTGACCACTAGGTGGCGCAGCACCAAAACTGTGCAGGTAGCCTCAGGTCCTGCTTGTTATAACACACACCAAGTTTGGTCTCAATACGCCTAACCGTGGCAGAGATATAGCCTCACATCTATTTTTGCGTGCTTTTCATAGAATTTGTTTGTGCGTTATTCAAGAACTGTTTGACTAATCAACTTGAATTCCATAACTTTGTGCCAGCATGGTCTGAAGATGATCTGAGCCAATTTTGGTAAAAATCAGACAAACCGTCTAGGACGAATTTCGAAGTTTTTTGAACAATTAAAAATAGCAGAAAAACTAAACCTTACGATTTTTTTAATTTCAAAGTTCGAAGCCAACGATTCAGCAGAAAAATTTCCTTCTAGACCTTATGTTTCAAAAGTTCTTAGCATAAAATGAGTGAAACTTTGGACAAGTAGTGGCGCTAGAGAGTTTGAGTTAGAGACTCCAAACTTGCTATGGTTAATGTTGAGACTGTTCTCTGTCAATGTGCCAAATTTCATAACTTTTCCGCATATGGTTCTATGGGCTGCCATTGACTCGAGCGGAAGATCGACCTTCGGTGCTTGGCCCCTAGAAAGTATAATATACTTTTTTTTTTATCCACCTTTATTTTTTTACCGTAAGAGCCATTTGTAAATGTCATGGGTGTGGCTACTGGTCTCATCCACATCCAGCTATTTTTAGCTGTACAAAACAGCTTGTTTTGCTGCTTGATCCTCTGTTTATGTGATTACTATAATAGCATTAATATACTTGGTGCATGAACATGACAAATTGTATTTTTTATTCATTGTTTTAACAGGAGCACAAGTCCAAAGTCGTCCAGCTGGAGGAACGGGTGGCAAAGGTGAAGACCCGATATTCTGTCGCCCTCCGCAACCTTGAGCAAATCAGCGAGCAGATCCATGCGCAAAGGGGGCGCATTCGTGCCACCAGGGAGCGCAACCGAGCCCGTGGTGGGCGGAGCTCTCCGGTGGGGGCGGAGTCTGAGGGGGTAATCCAGGCAGGGGCGTATGGAGGGGTAATAGCCAATCCTTTAATGGATAACGACTGGGCCGATCAAGAGAAAACCAGGCAGTGGGTGGAGAAACACAGGGAGACGGGGTGGGGCCAGAGAGAGAGGGTGGAGAAGGCGGGGTCAGACTCCATGTCAGTCATCAGCCTGCAAACCATCGCCTCCGACCTGGAGAAGTTCGATTCTGTGGAGCACTTGGGCGACCTGAGTGACGTCGGAAGTATAATAGGTGAGGAGAAGGAGGCGGAGAGCGAGAGAGGATTTAGGGTCGACGATAGAATTGTAGAGAGGGAGGTGGCGAACCTCTCAAAACAGGATGCGGAGAAAGGTGCCTCAGGGACAGACAGACAGCAGAGAGAGAGAGAGCGTGAGAGCTTTGTGAAGCAGCACCACAGAAGTGTTAGTTTGTGAGGAAATAGGAAATTAGAGTTGCCTGTTACTCCACCCCGATCTTGGAGGGTTAAAGCTTGCCTGCAGGCTTTCAGACGAGACTCTTAACTGACTACAAATGAATCTGACTGAAAACGCGCTGCGTTTGCTTAAAGGTGTAGTGTGTAGTTTCAATGGAATTACAAAAACAAACACTTTTCAACAATGGTTAAGTAAACAGATGATCCCGACCATAAACCTATGATATTGGTTGAGCCAATGCCGCTGTGTCGGGTGGCTGAGATGCTCAAACAAAAAGAGTTTGCATTAAGTTAGAAGAATATCAACAAAAATTACACACTCCACTTTTAATGGCACTAACTATGGAAGCCTGTTGCCACCTGAGAGTAAAAAAAATAAAATGGTAATTGTGGATCAAAATTAATTTTGTCACAGTTATGAGAAACAAAGTCACAATGGGCCTCATTCCTGAAATGTTTGTCAGTAAATTTGGAGTACCTAAAAAGAACCTTCCCAAAGACTACACCTTCACAAACGCGTCAAATCTTAAATTTGATAATTGAATGAATTTAGCAAAATTGAATTACGGCTGTTTTTAATCATTTTTATTTATTAATGAGAATGTTCACATTTAACTAATTGATTAGCTAATTAATTGTGTTATATGATATACTCTGTTTTGGAGTTTTCATGAATATAAATTCATGACTCTGAAATCAGAATAGCTTTACAAATAATTTAGACAGAAAACCTTTCATGTTTCATGAATTTTTTTTGCAAGTTTTGCTATTTTATTTCACATAATTGCAAGAAATAAACCTGCAGTTGTCTTGTTTGATATATTAATATGTATAGTCAAAAGTCAAAAGTTTACATACACCTTGCAGAATCAGCAAAATGTTAATTATTTTAACAAAATAAGAGGGATCATACAAAATGCATGTTATTTTTTTATGTAGTACTGACCTGAAGAAGATATTTTGCATAAAAGATGTTTACATGTAGTCCACAAGAGAAAAATAATTGTTGAATTTATTTTAAAAAATGACCCCGTTCAAAGGTTTACATACACTTGATTATTAATATATCCACAGCTGTTTTTTTTTTGCTTGTTTGCTTGTTTGCTTGTTTAGTGATAGTTGTTCATGAGTCCCTTGTTTGTCCTTCAGAAAAAAATTTCGGGCCCCACAAATTCTTTGGTTTTTCAGCATTTTTGTGTATTTGAACCCTTTCCAACAATGACTGTATGATTTTGAGATTCATCTTTTCACACTGAGGACAA
>JAHKKF010519432.1:0-44414 GCA_019740295.1 Labeo calbasu | reverse complement strand
TGTGTATCAGCGTTCTCAATGCAGTTATATTTTTAGTAGTTCCAAACAAGAACTAAAATTTGAACATTTAAAATTCAGTTCAAATAAAGACAAGTATTTGCCAACAATGTTTACATTTGATAGAAAGTCATTTTTTGTTTGTTTTTACAAATGTCATAATTGCAGTCCAAATTTGCACTTGGTGTCCACAATTAGTATTTTACAATTTACTAACTACATCACAGCCGTTTCACTATTAGAGAAAGATCATTTGATAATTAGAGTCATTTCCTATTGATGTTTCCCAGTGTGCTCTACAGGGACGAGCCCGTCTTGATGACTAAGGTTCTGCACATAAACACACACTTCCTCGTGGTAATTATCAGATCTTTATCTTATCTACAATATTTCGTACCAGTGCCCTTGAAAGCGTGCTGATAAAAACCATGGCGAAATCACACAGTGCTTAGAATGACTCTTTGTTTTACATTTCAGTGCTTCCCACAGCTAGCCCCGGCTTTGTGTTGAGCTTGTTTTAATCTCCATAGCTCTTGTTGAGCTTATTGTTGTGCTTTTGAAAGAAGTGTATTTACACTCAGAGAGCTGTCTGTAGCCACCTCGGCTGAGCCCAGACCTCTCTCAGCAGGATAATCTGCAGTCTGATCTGCTCACCCCCTACATAGCAGCCAGCTCTGCCGTCTTTGTGGCGTACAGCGAGTGGGGGAGGTGCCCTCGCTCCTGCCTCCCCATGTATGGACTAGTTCTCTGTGAGCTGAAGAGGCCCTGAGTGCTCATGTTTATACTGAGTCCCCACAGGCTTTGTGTACGCCGGCTATAAGATTCACACTTTGAGAACAGCACTCGTGGAATTTTACCTTTTTTTTGAAGAGTCTGAGGTGGCACCAGTAAGGATTTCTGACATGTCTGATGCTGTTTTGCTTCTCAAAATGTCCCAGAAAGAAAAGATGTGGTAATTTTACATTTATAAGCACATTTGACCCTTATGAATGTTTAAAGTCAGTGTGAATTGCCATTCACTGCCCATTTTATTTCCCTATTTCCCAATTTATTTCCCTAATGTCCTTAATATTTCTTTGTTAAATGGTTTAAATGGCACAAAAGTGATGGAAGGAGAGGAAAAATCAGAGTGGAAAGGTCTTTATTTTTTCTAGTTCAGTTTGGCGGCACTAGAACTGTTTTTTAAGTATGTTTATACGTGATAATTTATATTAGAGATGCACCGATTGAAATTTTCTTGGCCAATTCCAATTTCTGAATTTTTTTGTAAGTGCGACTTGCCAATTGCTTGTTTTTTTTTTTGTTTTGTTTTGTTTTTTTTTACCGATAATTATCAGCATATACAAACAAAAATGTATATATTTTTTTTAATGTGCCAAAAAATTGCGTTTACACTGCAGAATTTTTAAATGCATAAATAATTTTGTAAAATTAATGTTTTAAATATTTTAAACATGCAAATAAGAAATGTTGGGAAAAATGCAATGATACTTTTAGATATGAAACCAAACCACCAGTAGATGGTGGCAAATGACTGTGAGTCATTTAGTCATTCGTTCAACTGATTCGTTCAAACGGCAGATTCATTCAGAAATGAGGCAAGTGACTGTCTTTTAAGAATGGGTTTCTAAATCATTGACTTACTTGACTCCAAAAGCATGGATTCATTCAGTAACAAAAAACTGATGTGTTGCTTGGAGATGCAGCAGTTCTGCTGTGGCTTTAATTGGAACTATTTTCGTCAGCGAAATTGAGCAATGACAGTCAATATTATGTCTAAAATGTAAGTTACGTAATTTTAACTTCTTGTTTATTAAACACTATTGTATAAAATCAGTGTCACATTGCAATCGCGTTGATATTCGGATTAAACATCTTGATCGTGCAATGCTGCGTACCTAAATCATATATTGTAACTATTGTTTTTGTACCAATATGGTGATATGACCAAAATCTTAGTAATTTTATTTCACGGCAACGATATATCACAATATAGTTATTTTTGCTTTAAAGTGACTTTATTAAATAAGAATAAGAAATGAATTGCAAGCAATAGGACAAAAACTACAGTAGAACAAGTAAATACTACATACATACATTGTATAAAGTAGTCAAATGTGTAAAAATACTGCATATTCTTCACTTTGTAAATTAATATTTCTTCTTATTAAAGTTACAAAAGTGATCAAGAGCAGTGAGAGATTTTCTCTTTTGTTTGAAGTTTTGTTCAATAAAACCATATGATTACTTGCTTTTGATACTTTATTTGAACTAGCTAATTATTATTGCTTCATTGCTATTATATATGTATTTTAAGTCATTTTAAAGGTTATTGTTCACTTGGGTCTATTTTTATTACTACAAAAAAATTTTTTATTGTTATCCGATTACTTGATTAATTGTCAGTATAATCAACAGATTACTTGATTACCAAAATAATCGTTAGTGACAACCCTACTGTGCACGCATATAGCGAAATGTGTTCTCTTTCGCTGCTGATTGTGATCACTTGTTTTAAACAGCAATGCAAAACACGTGTAAATTATACGTTTTCATGACTACTTAGCATAGCAACGTCACGTGAGCCTGTAACAACTATAGAAATGACAATACAAAATCTCTACTGGTTGGCCATTTTCTACTAGTTAATTGTGTCTACAGGTTTATTGCCCACCCCTAATATAGACCTTACAGAATCTGAAAATGTTAATATTTTTGGTGACACTTTAGTATAGGGACCAATTCACATTGTTAAGTAGCCACTTATTAGCATGCACATTACTACCATATTGGCTGTTTATTAGTATTTATAAAGCATGTTACATGTAAACATGTTATGCATGAACGTATTCTACATCCCTTATCCTACACTCTAAAAAATGCTGGGTTAAAAACAAACCAACTTGGGTTATTTGGCATCCCAGCGCTGGGTAAATATTGGACAGAACACGTACTGGGTTATTTTGACCCAGCTGGTTGGGTTAAATGTTTTTACCAAACATGCTGGGTTATTTTATTTAAGTCAACTATTGTTTAAAAGTGATTATATTGCTGGTTTAAAATGGAATGAAACATATAAAAACGCACAGAATTACTAGAGGCAGCAGCAATCTATTTATTATTAAGCAAGAACATATGGACAAAATGCAAGACAAATTTAATTTATTTGGGTGAATAGAGCATAGTTTACAGTATTACATTAATTTAAACTCATTTAACAAGCATTTTACACATAAAAATGTAACATTTAAAAGTAGAATTTTAATTTTAGTGTATTCAACTATTCTCTGTAATCACTTTTTACCGAAATAGTGCTAATTATCATGGCAGTGTGTTGTGGAAATCTGAGCTGGTGAAGGGCTGCTGTTCGCCGGGGTAAACTGCGAACTTCAGACCGCCTTACATTTCACTCACAGCTGAAAGATGTCATGACTGACTCCAAAAACTGTCCATAAACAAACAGTACTGACATTAGAGAACATATTTTAAGATTAAACTCAGTACAATAACAAAAAAATCCATTTATTTTATGCAAGGAAAAAGGTGTTTCCATCCTGTGAAACAACTGCTGCTGACGCAGCTGACTGGGATCTCGTCCTTGTGTTGCGTTGCATAAAATAATACAATTTACAACACAGTAAATACTTTATAAATGAAATAAAATGTATACCAATCTGTATTTTGCTGAAGAAGTGCAAATCGGCGGTGCTGAGAACTGCTTTCTCCTGTAGAAGACTCAAAGTCCACGCTCTGACTAACTGTAACTCAGCAGCTGGGTTGTTTTGTCAGAGACAGGCTTAACCCAGCATTTGGGTAGAAAAAATAACCCAGCTACTTGGTTACAGAAAAACTACCCAGCACTTGGGTAAAAAATATAAAAAAAAATAACCCAATAAAATGACCCAACACGTTGAACCCAGGCATTTGGGTAAAAAAAACAAAAAAAAAAACAGCACTTTTTAGAGTGTACCAATACCTAAACTTAACAATTACCTCACTAACTCTTAACAAGCAGCAAATTAGGGTTATTAAGGCAAAAGTTGTAGTTAATGGTTTGGTAATGCCGATAATTGGACCTTAAAATAAAGTGTGATTATATTTTTAACACTTTTTTTTCCATGAGTGTCTTGTTGTTGTTCTGTGCCGTTAAACTACCCACTATTCTTCAGAGAAATTCTCCAGGTTCTGCGCATTCTTTGGTTTTCCAGCATTTTCTGCATAGTTGAAACCTTTCCAAAAGTAATGAAATGATTTTGAGATCCATGTTTTCACACTGAGGACACTTCAGGGACTCCTACACAATTATTACTAAGGTGGAAAACATTTACTGCTGCTCAAAATCTATTAAGAGCCAGGGGATATATGAATCAGTAGTAAAAATGTTTTTACAGAATATGTTTGAATTGATTTGTTTTGCTTTAAGCATGAACCGTACTAAATTGTAAGATTAATGCTTAAATGGCAAAAAGCCATTTGGCAGCAAGAAAGTCAAGGATGATATTCTGAAAGCAAGTCTAGTTGTCCTATGCGATTTATTTTTTTTTATTAAATGTATATGAAGACCATTTAGATATTTTTACTCGAAAACCAGACAAGTTTCTTTTTTTCTTGCAGTGCTTCCATGGCTCTATGTGTCTAAAAAGAAACCATACATCACAGAGTGCACTCATAAGTGCTCCTGACACATTTACTTGTAAAAGCAGTGGCTGTGCAGAGGTGTGCGATACACTCCTCCGATGGACTCTGCGTGTATTAATGCTTTGTGGCGTTAGACTGGCAGGTTTCCAGGGCTGCTCAATGAGGCAGCACTCAGTCTGCTGAGCTCTTTCTGCCTCACGTCACTCTGTTTATTCTTCCCTGCACTCCTGAGCTTCTGGAATATACTCCACCAGCTTCTATCTCTGTACTGTGTCCACAGTTACCGTGCCAGTCAATTCCTTAACACCCACCACATAACCTTCCAACCCGAGAACCCATTTTGATGATTACCAAGAGCGTTTAATTCCACTGTCTGTGCGCACAGCCTTTGGGGAGCCAAATTGACCCAGTTTCTGTGTGAATCCACATTTAGACTGGCTCCGTGGGCTAAAATCATCTATCCTTGATCTCACCCTCATAAACAAACAACCAATATATATCATGCTTTGCTGCTTTCCTGTCTCTTGAATTAATAGTGCTTTTAAACTACAAACATAACTGTTGTTCTCTTTTTGTGTGTGTCATATACCGAGAGCAGATTTATAATCTTTAAATTATGGGATATACTAACCTAGTGGTTCTCATGGTGGATGACGACTTGACAGTAGATTGTAGGTCTGTTCTTATAGGGTCGCACACCGCAGGCAGAAAACAATAAAATGCAATTGATTGAATAACACAGCTTCTTTTAAAAGGTTGTTGGGAGAGCTTCTAGTGACTTTGTAGTTAATGTCAAAGACCTTGCACTATTAGAGACCTACAGGAATATTAGACTGCTGTCACTTTAAGAGCTGCCTGGATACAATATACAATATACACATGTGTTTTCTTTCTCAGCTGTTTTCTGATACTTGCAAAGACAGGCATTCTGATATATAAGTGTGTGTATTTAACCATTCAAGGCCTATAATCGGCAAAAATAACTCCTGCGCTCTATGAGCACCATTGCATTTAGTGACTTAATTTTTTTTTTTTTTAAACCACAATGCAAAAATCATGCAAACGATACGTTTTCGATACGAAACGATACGATGTGAACCTGTAACCGTGATAGAGACGATAGTCCAGAATCTCTAACGGCTGACAAATTTCTACCCGTTTATTGTGAACACCAGTATATTTTCCGCCCCTAATATAGACCTTGCAGAATCTGGCAAATGTTAATAATTTTAAACCTTTTTTTTTCATGAGTCCCTTCTTGTTGTTCTGTGCAATTAAACTGCCCACTATTCTTCAGAGAAATTTTCCAGGTCCTGCGAATTCTTTGGTTTTGCAGCATTTTCTGCATATTTGAACCCTTTCCATTTCTCTTTGGGACAAATTCTTTTGTCGTTTGGTGGAAGCTGCTTCAGTTAGCCCAATCCCAACATCTCATCCTTGAAAATCATAAATAAAACAATGCAAGTTTTAAAAAAAATAGTAGTTACTATGTCTGTCCATCAAATTTTACATTTCAGTTGAATTAATTACATGATATGCATACATATTGCATATATTTGCTGAGAAAAGACCCCAAATGAAGGTACTTAAGACATTATTGTGTCAAAAAAGTAAAACATAGACTACACTTCATAAAAATGGGCTTTAAAGGTGTTTTATTTTATTGCATTATTTTTTAAATTGAGACAAAAATCTGTGTTGCTGTTTGGGCTTTGCAATAATAAAATTTTAGTGTTAGATGCAGAAAAGGTGAACTGTTTAATATGCTTTTAATATGCTTAATTAATGTGAGCCTGGACCACAAAACCAATCTTAATTAGCACGGGTATATTTGATAGATTTTTCTTTTATGCCAAAAATCATTAGGATATTAAGTAAAGATCATGTTCCATGAAAATTTCTTACATTAAATATATCATAACTTAATTTTTGATTAGTAATATGCATTGAACTTCATTTGGACAACTTTAAAAGGCGATTTTCTCAATATTTTTATTTTTTTTTATATATATATATATATATTTTGAACCCTCAGATTCCACATTTTCAAATAGTTGTATCTCAGCCAAATGTTGTCCTAGCAAGCCATACATCAAAGGAAAACTTACATTTGGCTTTCAGATGATGTATAAATCTCAATTTCAAAAAATTAACCCTTATGACTGGTTTTGTGGTCACAAATGTGTTTACTGATTATTTAAAAAATACCTACAGATATAGTTATTTACAGATATAGTGTGCATCCCTAATCACATTTTACGGCAAAAAATGACATCCTCGATACCTGTATATAAGTACAGCCATTACTGTAGGTTTTGCACTTTGAGTGCTATGGTCTATCTTTCCTACTGAAAATGCCAAATGACTGCCTTCTCAAATACACTCCTGAAAGACATGGATCTGCGTTGGTAATTTGCTACAGAAATGCTGCTTAACACAGCTAATGCAGAACTGCTTTTTGAGAAGCTTTTAAGCCCATTACTTTCCACTTCCCACCAAACCATAGAAAGATAGAAAACAGAAGCAGTGTCGCTAGTGGTTTCAGATTTTGGAGTTTTTCAGTGCTGTACTAATCCTTTCTGGATATCAGCATTAGCCATTTGGGAAAAAAAAAAAACCTTTGTCGGTCTACTGATTTAACCCTATATAGTGTTAGTGAAGTCTAATTGAGTTGTGCGAGTCATTTTCCTGCGGTATTAAATTGTTAACCTTAAATGTTTTAATACATGTCGTGACAACCAACCGTTTATCAGTTTTCCTCCCCCACTGCCAGGTAATATAGCTGAGTGTGTGTGCGTGTGTGTGTGTGTTCGTTCTCTGGCTTGCGAACAGCCATGGCGGTGAGTGCAACCAGTGCTTAGCCTCTGCAGGGAGATGTCAGGCAGAGCAAGCCAGTTGAGCGCGAGCCCTGGATACGGTCAGAGACAGAGAGAGAGAGTGTGTGTGTGTGTGTCTGTGTGTGAGGGGGTAGTGCAGCTCAATTTCCATTTTTATTAACAATCCTGTTACCTCTGTCAGGGAGACGGATGGACGGGAGCTGGTGGATCAATGTCACTCTCCCTCCAGCATGCCAAAGAGCCAGCACAAGCACACCATTAACTGCTTCCTGTCCTACCCCTGCTCTGTGCTCAGCCCACAAGGAAGGGCTATAAATACTGCTTATGTTACCTTTCTCAAGGTCTTATCAAAGCAGCTATAGTCTTTAACAGGCACTACAATGCGATTTCTTGCCATTACACTGCAGGTAATTGATTGTTCAAGTGCTTGCTGTTAACTTAATTAGTAGTGTTTTCTAAGGCGAGCAGGACTATTGCTACTGCTCATATGGGGGATTAGGGGTTTGTTTATGTCCCTAAATCTAAGTGTTAAACTTCAGTTCATAACTCCATTTGTGCTACAGACATTAATTTACACCTTAAGTTGTGTGCTTTTTTGAGGATAGGTGTGCTGGTACTTTCGTAAGCAATCTGGATTAGAATTTTTACCTTGTGGAGGAAAAAACAGCAATTACAAATAAATGCACTGAAAACCACCCAGTGATGTACATGTAAAAATTAAGCGTATACTTGGATGAATCATTCATAATATGATCAATAACATGCATTTAGAAAATGGAGAGGTTAAATTTTCATTAACGTATTGGTCATTGACGTGTAAGGATTTTCGCCAGGCAAATTTTAAAATACAAAAACAAAATAATACCTTTTGTAGTTGTTCAAACATTAAGAATATGGTGTATGCATAAATACATATTAACAATTTTAAATTAATTGATTTTAGGGGGGGGGGGTTTCATCTAGATGAATTGGCCTTAAAAAATGTCATGCGGTGCAACCATGATTTATATTAAAATTTCCTTAACATGCTTAACATTTTTTTAGATGTTCTCAGTATTAAAGTGTTTAGAAACAAAGTATTTGCATTTCTTTTGAGTTTTTGTAAATAATCATCTCATATTTTTCTTCTATAATTTCAGAGTTGCCTTCTTAAATGTAGTTAACAGATTTTTACTGTAAATTGCATAAAACTGATACAAATGTTTTAAAAAATGCCATTCATTTAAGCATTCTGCAGCAGTGATTTATATTTCAGACACAGAAATTATATAATTTATTTTTAGATTTAATACAGTTATTGCTATTATTGGTCACAGCACATGTTGAATGGTCGCTCCAAGTGACACAAAGACCTTGTATCATTAAAAATCTATTGAAAGAAACGTGTGAAAAGTGCAGCACATAACATTAACTCCAGACATTTTTTTAGACCCAGTTATTTCTGAACTTTGCCCAGTCTTGGCTGCTCAATTGACCCTTTGCAAGGAGTTTAATTAACAGGCGTCCTGACCAATCATAGCACCAAATCTGCCATTTTTGTCCGACAAACAAACCAAAAACAAACCATGATACGAAAATGAAGTGTTTTATGTATATAAACTATCAATTGAATATGAAAGCACAAAAACTGCCAATCTGGGACATATGTCTATAATGGAAAACACTCTGCAGTGGTCACACCACATGATATTTGGTTGCACCACATGATATTTTCAAATTCAGTCAAAATTTACAAGTACAGAATTGGCCACCTAAACAAAAGCTAGTTTCCCATGAAAAGTCACTATATGTCATACCATATGATATCCAAATGTGTTATCTACATACCAGCCATTAAAAATTGTATTTTTTTCCAAATTTGAAAGAGAGTTACAAAACTGCTTGATGCTCCTATGGGTCCGTGGCAAATTGGTGTATGATCCTATCTTCAAATGGATTTCAGAATTAAAGTCCCAAAATGGTAGTTTCTAGATGGTCGCACCACATGATATTTCATAAAATGGAGATCATTGGACAAATTTTATACAGGATTACAAAACACTTTAATCATGCCAAATAATGCAGAAAATTCATCTGAATGAATTTAGGGTCATTTCAAAGATGTCTCCATAACAGCAGTTATGGCCGGACGGTTGCACCACATGATATTTTGACACTTTATTCAAACAGAAAAACTAATGTTTTTTGAAAAGTTTAATTGGCTACATCTGGCTGGCATCTTTTTTTTTTTTATCCATTTAAACCAATTTTTAAATGAAAAAATGCAATCGGACAGAAAATCACGTCATTGACCCTAATGCCAGCTTTGACAAAAGCTTCTAGTTTGACCAAAATGTTGATAATAAAAAAAACAGTGCTTAAAGGAGTGTACAATTACATGTTTTTTCTTCACTGATGCCAACTTTAACAGCTGCTGAGAGCATCCAGAAACCACATAGCAATACACTAATATCCACTTAGAACATCCAGCTGGAATACTGTAGCAACTATATAGTAATGTGCTAAAAAACACCCACAACACCGTAACTAGCATGTATTTCATGGTCAAACAACTGTAAAAACCTAGTTTATTAACTTCTTGTGCAAAATCTGTGCAGTTACTGTATTTATTTTCCTGTCGTTTTTCATGCTTAACAGAAATTACTGCAGAAAGATGAACAGTTGGAGAAGTGTTCGGAAAATCCTCTCCTGCTGGGTTTTGATTTGTGACTCACTCGCGCCAACAAGAAGAGGACCCCTGGTAGTTAGTGGGGATGATTTTTCCCAGAGAACTGTTCACTCTGACGTCTCGAACTGAAACAGAGAACAAACCATGATGGATTTTGCATGCACGATGATGGGTTTAGATCCATGTGTTTGCAAGAGGCTGTGTGTGTGCGTGCATGCGCTAGGCTATATCTCATGAGACTGGTATAGCAGTGCGTCTGTTGACGAATACTGAGTTTGACTACTCACTATTATGTTGGGGAAAGGTTTGGGTCCTTTCCCTGCTGAAAAAAACTGAATCTCCAGCATGGGATACTGCTGTGTTGATGTCAGGTCAGGCTCCATGAAGGGGGCTGACGATCATCCCAACCCCCACAACTGTATGACCCATCTTGAGAGTCCTTACTTGCTTGCTGTAGCCTGACAAGATTGCTGTCCCCACCAAGCTTCTTAACCACCTAGATATCCTTAGTTAACCAGCTTTTGTGCTGTCTGCTCTCTTAAAAATAAAGGTTCTTATTTGGAACCTATGATTCCATGAAGAATATTTAACATCCATGGGAACTTTCAAATGCACAGAAGGTTCTCAATAGTGGAAAATAGGTTTCACACTTAAAATTCAAGTTCATTGATATGTTCTTCTGTGGCAGCACTGTGAAATCTCTTGGAAACTTTATTTTGAAGAGTGTATGCTGGTTGGCCAGCTTTACCAGCAAAAGTTTGCTGTTAAAATCTCAGGAAAGCATGGAACAACTTATTGTTACCATCCATCCCTCACAGCCTCACGTCAAATTAAATATTAATCTACCCCGACTAAGGTACATTGGCAAGCATGAACAGTATGTGATTCTGACTGCGTCTTGCCATCTTCATTTGTTCTCTCTTAGTCTAGCTCTGTACCAGCCCACACACACACGTCTCCATTTGCCCTTGCAGCAGGGAAGGTTCAACTCGCCCTCCCCCCAGAGAGCAGCTTTGCACTTGAGCTGACCGTTAAACATGCTTTGCTGGGTTGCCATAGGAGGGCTGAGCACAAAGGCACCGGTCCTGACCCCCGAGCGGCTGTTAGCAGGGCTCCTGCGGTCTCTGGGAGAGAAAGAGAGGCGCCCACATCGAGCTTAAAGATTCTCAGGAAGCTGTCAGTGCTGACACATTTCTCCCTCTGCACTGCTGCACATATATGCAAATCTGAGCACCTCAAAAAAACGGAGCACCAGATCAGCCTCAATTTATTCCCCCCTTCTGTTTCTCTCTCCTCCTTTCTCTCATCCGCTTTCTTTTGCCGCTGCTCTGCTAATGAAGATTTTCTTGCCCTGCCTCCCCCTCGCAGGAGAGAAGTAGAACAGAGAGCTCAGCAGTGTTTGAGTGTGGGGGAGCGGTCATGTACTCAAGTGTTTCTCATTAATGAATGATAATGGAGCCATCATATCTCATGTAAAGAGCTCTGTGACTAATTGTGCTACACTGTTTGCTCAGAGAATCTGCCTGATCTCTTTTTCAAAAGCTTTAGTTAGTTACTGTCAATAACATACATGTGAGATTTTGTCACCTGGATTTAGTTTTGACTCGTGGTGTTACAGGATTGTCCTCAATAGAAACAGCTTCGATAAAATATACAGTGGTAATGTAGCTTGTTAAAAAAACAGTCTACTGTGTCACGTTTTTGGATATTGTTGATCTTTGAGGATGTGAGAAACTCATGTGAATAACATGGTAGTTTGTGTATAATACTGTGGGAAACATTACCTATGCCTAATTATAATCTTTTGACAATGGTTTAACAATGGCAGTACTATATTTGTGACCCTGGACCACAAACCCAGTCATAAGGGTCAGTTTTTTGAAATTGAGATTTATACAACATCTGAAAGTGGAATAAATACGTGTTTAAGTGATGTATGGTTTGTTAGGATAAGACAGTATTTGGTCACGATACAACTATTTAAAAATCTGGAATCTGAAGGTTCAAAAACATCTAAATATTGAGAAAATTGCCTTTAAAGTTGTCCAAATAAAGTTCTTAGCAATACATATTACTAATCAAAAATTAAGTTTTGATATATTTACAGTACGAAATGTACACAATATATTTATGAAACATGATCTTTACAATATCCTAATGATTTTTGGCATAAAAGAAAAATCGATAATTTTGACCCATACAATGTATTGTTGGCTATTGCTACAAATATACCCATGCTGCTTAAGACTGGTTTGGTGGTCCAGGGTCACATATACTAGACATGGTTTCAAGGTAATAACAGTGTGTTTCTTAATATCAACTAAAAGGGAAGTATGTACAAGAACAAAAAGGGCCTAAGACAGAACCTTGTGGCACTCCATACTTTAATTACAAGATAACTAAATAGATACACATTTTTTGGTGGGGTTCCTCTGGTAAAATTCACATTCCATTGGCTAAATATCATGTTACTGGGGTCGCTTCAACCGACGAACATAAATACAACCCACGGAAACGGTGTTAAAGGAGAAGTTCACTTCCAGAACAAAAATTTACAGATAATTTACCCACCCCCTTGTCATCCAAGATGTGGAATGTACTCTACAGTGGACTTCTATGGTGCCCGTGAATTCAAACTTCCAAAATGTAGTTTAAATACAGCTTCAAAGGGCTCTAAATGATCCCAGCCAAGGAAGAAGGGTCTTATCTACGAAACAGTTGATTAATTTCTAAAAAAAAATTACAATTTATATACTTTTTAACCTCAAATGCTCTTCTTGTCTAGCTCTGTGTGAACTCTGTGTATTCCGGTTCATGACAGTTAGGGTATGTCGAAAAGCTCCCATCTCATTTTCTCTAACTTCAAAATCATCCTACATCGCTGTGTTACCTTTTTTTGTAAAGGGTGTTTGACCCTCCTTGCGCAGTCACTTTGTAAACACTGGGTTGATACTTCTGCAGCGATGTAGGACTATTTTGAAGTTGGAGGAGAAAATGAGATGGGAGTTTTTCAACATACCCTAACTGTATTGCCCCGGAATGCATGCATGCAGTTCATGCAGAGCTAGACAATATAAGCATTTGATGTTAAGAAGTATATAAACTGAATATAAATTAACAATAATTTTTTTAATATATATAATAAATATATATATATNNNNTTTTTTTTTTTTTTTTTTTTTTTTTTTTTTTTTTTTAGGAAATAACTGCTAGATAAGACCCTTCTTCCTTGGCTGGGATCATTTAGAGCCCTTTGAAGCTGTATTTGAACTGCATTTTGGAAGTTCAAACTCATGGGCACCATTGAAGTCCACTATATGGAGAAAAATCCTGAAATGTTTGCCTCAAAAAACACAATTTCTTTAAGGCAAGAAAGAAAGACATGAACATCTTAGATGACAAGGGGGTGAGTAAATTAGCTGTAAATTTTTGCTCTGGAAATGAACTTTAAGTAGCTCAGACTTGGCAACGATAAATAGATAGAGATGGACGATTAATTGGAAAATAATCAAAACCGAATTTCAAAACCTCTAACCAGCATGTTGGTTATTTAATTTTTTAATCCTTAATAATTTCCCATTAAAAACATACTACCGCGTGTGTGGTCGGCGTTATATGGATGTCTGTAACCGTTGCACTAGCGTCTTTTGCAGCGTCTCGCATGTGAGTGGTGCGTTTAAGACGCCTTGTCAAGTTAACAGAATTACGCATGGCTGCTCATCAATGTAAGTTCTAAAACAGGAGACCAATCAGAAGATCACGAAGGTGAGGCAAGTGTTGCGAGCTTTTATTTACAATAGGAGGTTGGCATTGCAACTAGGGCTAAAATGATTAGTCCACATTATCGTAAACGTCGACAATAAAAAATATTTTATTTGTTTAATTAAACTATTTTGGTTGTCAAGTAGTCGTTTGATCTCATATGACCTAATGTAAGAGCCTGCAATAATGCTGTTTGACCAGTGTGGCGTTGTAGCGCAAGAGAGTAATTCAGCCCTCCTGGATGCAATTCAAGAGAAAACACTCACAGCGCTTCAGAGCAAATGCAGCCGAACCTGAACGGTGTTTGGATGAATATGTAAATATATGCTGCGTGCTTTTCTCTCAATAAGGAAATAAACAACAAAAACTGACAGTGGTGTGAAAGCAGCAGTTAAAAATGCATCTAATTACAGGGATGTGGATGTTTGCACAATCTCTGCATTCGGTACTCAGTGAAGTCCAGTCACATCACATTTAATTATATAGTACTTTATGCAATAGCCTTAAATCAAGCATCTTTACAGTATAAAACATGAAAAAACAGAGTCAGTATTGCTTTCAGTTAGAATTACTACCTGATTTTCTGAATAATCAATCAAGTCAACTGATTAACCACTGAAATAACCAACGATTAGTCGATTAATCGTTCTTAAAATCGTTAGATTAATCGTTTATCAAAAAATCGTTTGTTGTAGCCCTAATGGCAACTTTTGTATTTGACGGCAACATGGCGGAGTAGGCATTCAGCACTTTTTTTTAAACAATTCCCGAGCGTTGCGTCTCGCAATTGAATGGCCAGTAAGAAGCTAGAGTAAGTACTTGTGCATATAGAGTGACAGGACAAGATTCACTGAGAGGAAGATCACATGCAACAGAGATCATAAGTCAGATTCACATCTATAACTATGAGGGCAAAAAGAAATAAATAAAATTAAATAATCATTCATTAATCGTAATAGAGGTAAAACGTTCAAGTAGTCGAGATCTTGATTTTTAGGTCATTTCATCCAGCTCTAATAGATGGATGGTTTTGTACATTAACTGGGTAGATTCTGCTCATAATGTCTATATTGCTTTAGGGAACTGAGTGAGTATGGTTGTGATTGAGAATGAGTTTAGTCAAGGCTTCAGCAGTAGCCCTGGATCTTTGCTTAGCCCCAGGCTCTTGTGCTGACAGAGAGGGGAGGTGATTAATTGCCTCGGAGGGAACAGTTGCAGGAATTATTAATGGCTGCAGGATTAATCTGTTTTCTCTGTTTGGCCCATTAGTATGGGCGACCCTGGTGGCTCGAAGATTTTTCTCTTGGTCTGGAGCTCCCTGGCAGCCCATAGGACTGAGTTGTGTCTTTCTTTTCATCAGTCTCTTTCCTTTGTCTATCTCTTCATGTGTCTGGAAAATTCCCGTCCTCAGCTGGCTGTTTCGGTAAACTCCAAACTCTGTGTGGCAGGTGGAATTGATTAATGTCGCAGCATATTAGGGAAAGTGCTGTAAACAAAGTGTGTCCCTGTTTCAACGGACCAAGCACTGCGATTTGACTGCATACCTGTCTTGGACAGTGTGTGTGGGTTCGCATCTAAAATGGGAAAATGCAGTGGATTTTATGGAACATGTTCTTCTCTCGGCTTTAACCCTCATACCCGGGCCTTCGTGAAATCTGTCACCACAGAAAGCTCTTCAGACATTAAAATGATCAGCTTCCATAGTGTTCAACATGTTGGCTGACTCTTGCTTGTTTGTTTTTTATTTTAATAATGGCCAAACCCATTTAGCAGAAAGTTCTTTAAATGTCCAAAGAATTCTGGCTGCCTTCATTCACTCTAAGCCTTCTTTTAACACACTTAAAACACGCTTTCCATGTGGATCTATTCATACCTTTCATTTTAGTCCAATTCTGCAGCAAGGGAAGGAGTAGTTCAGTAAATTCTATACAAGAAAAAACAGCTGAGAGTCTCTCTTCCTTCCAGGAGACTTGTGTGCATTGAATTTACTGCACTGAGGGAGCTGTAAGTGTCTGTGAGCATTCATGACATGCTCTAATCATTAAGGTACTTAGAGTTAGATTGGAAAAACGAGGTGGATTTCCCCAGACAGTGATGTGATTCTCCCTTGGCTCTGCTGTGCGTTATCCATGATTGAGACCTTCAGAGTTTGTCAGATCCTGAAGTGAACAATGATTTGTTTTCTTAGACTTTGACTTCACACAGTATCACAAATAGAGCATCAGAATAAAACCTGTCTGTGTTTATTACACTATTATTTCTAGTCATCTATTCAAGCTTAACTTAACTCATTAACATGGCTAATACCTCTAGAGCTAGATCACAACGCTCCAGCTGTCTGTGTTTATTACCCCCACTGAGTGCGTGTGTTGATGTCCCTCCACCCACTCTTCACTGCCCATGGCTACAAGACAAACAGCCTTTTCAGGAACACATATGATTGAACACAACAAAAATGAGAGATTGTTTTCCCCTGTACTGTTCCTTTGGGGATCTAAAACAATGAAATCCATCCTGAACATTTGTAATACCACTGGATTTCTGGCATTTGAGGTCTTCTGTGGACACATAAGTGAAACCATTAAATGTAATCAAGGCTTTAATGACATTAAAGAGATTTCAGAAAATTAAAATTCTGTATTGTCTTGTAGAAGATTAGGGGCCATCCAGTAATTACATCCTTAATCAGCTAACTGGTATTTTATGTGGTCCGTAGAAATTATAAAGCTGAGTTTCATCAACATTTCAGTAAAAGCTAATGTCATGTTTCCTCATAATATTACCTCTGGAAACAACAAAGGGCCTAAGACAGAGCCTTGCAGCACTCCATACTTAACTTACATGGTTATTAGTGAGTAACAATTTAAATTTCAGTCTGTTTCTCTCACAAACCTATCATATAACTTTAAAGAAGTATTAAGAATATAGTGCACAAGTTGTACAGACCACCTTTGTGGTGTTTTATTTACAAAATGTTGACTACTTGCATTCATGCCGCTCCAAACCCGTAAGACCTTCGATCATCTTCAGAACACAAATTAAGATATTTCGGATGAAATCCGAGAGCTTTCTGACGCTGCATAGACAGCAAAGCAACGACCACGTTCAAGGCCCAGAAAGGTAGTAAGGGCATGGTTAAAATATTCCATGTGACATCAGTGGTCAAACCTTTCTTCAACGATTTCTTTTCTTTTGTGTCAATCTTACGCACATTTACAATTGTACCATGCATGCTGAACCACTGATTTCACATGGACTATTTTAATGATGTCCTTACTTCCTTTCTGGTCTTTGAACGTAATAGTTGCACTCTTAAAAATAAAGGTTCCAAAAGAGTGTTTTTGTAGTGATGCCATAGAAGAACCAATTTTTGGTTCCCCAACAGTGAACAGTTCTTGTTAGGACCATTTTGAAGAACATTTTAATAATCTAAAGAACCTTTTTCGACTATAAAGAACCTTTTCTGCATTTTAAAGGTTCCATGGATGTTCAAGGTTCTTCATGGGAACCATCAATGCCAATAAAGAACCTTTATTTGTAAGAGTGTGCATTGCTCAGAATTATCTTAATTTGTGTCCAGAAGATGAATGAAGGTTTTATGGGTTTGGAATGAGGGCGAGTAATTAATGGCAGAATTTAAATTTTTGGATGAACGGTCCTTTTAAATCTCTATCAAACAGTAGCAGTTCTTTGAATAAGATTTGTAGGGTTTTATGCGAGATTTTTTTTTCCCCAGACTATATGTAGTCCTGTAAAATGGGAAGATTACATAAATTCTGGTGTTCAGTGCTTGCACTGAGTGTGGGCTAGAGCTGGAGAAAAGCCAGATGTGCTAGATGATGAAGTTCCAGCAATGCTCCGGACACACTGCACCTATTATTGGGCTGGCTCCCTTGCTGCAGTATGGGTAATAAACTGCTTCACAGCAGCCCCCAACCAGAGCAATCAATGGGAAATTATCTTGCTAGATCGATGTCTGGGCTCTTAGAAGTTGCCTCACCAGCCAGTGCAGAATACTGGGACTCAGCAGCTCAACGCAGCCATTAGCTGCAGAAGTGCGTCTGCTATTAAAATGCATTTGTGCTGTGACATGTCTTTGTAGTTATATAGCATATGTAATGTTTATATATCTCAAAGTTTTGATTAAAATGATCCTGGAATAATATTGACTGATTCTGAATAGGCATTTATTGCTCATATTATGTTAAACAAGAAACTCTTCTCTTTAATGTTGACCTGACTGATCTGTTCATTCATGTCTTGGCAGTGTGAAATTCTCATCTTACTGCGTTGTGACAGCGTGCTTTGAAATAGCATTCAGATGCCTGTTCTAAAAGATTGTTTACAGCTTTTGGCTTTCCTAGAGTCAAACAAAAAAACAACAACTGATAAGCTGGCTTTAGTGTATGTCGAGTTACGTGACTCAAATTTTGGTCAGGTAACAGCTTTCATCAGTACGAGCTGTTTGAAGTGAGCCTGATTTTGCAGTCAGAGGTTGACAGATGCTACCGCTGTACGTCTTGTGCTGAATGCTGCCAAATCATCTGAAAAAGCGGCCAGCTAAGATCAAGGGTGGAATTGAAAGTCTTTGCTTTCCCACAGAATAGAGATGCTGATGCCAGGCAGATCAGCATCATCTCCTTTCCTATCGATTGAGTGGCTCTAGTTTCAGAACTGAAGACTGCTGAGAGCCTTGTACAGGCAGCTCTTAGCCACGCTAATGCAACATTAGGCATCGCAAAATCTCACCCCTGAAGAATCTGACCGAACAACTGACCCTAGCCCGCAAATCATACGGATCATATTTGCCTGAAATTGAGATTTCTTGAGCCTTTAAGTCCGTGCCACTCTGTGCTTTCTGCAAATAACTGGAGATAAAGGAAAGCTAAAAATATTCTGTTGTACTGTAAAATTTAGAACCATTAAATGTTTAAAGGGATAGTTCACCAAAAAATGAACATTCTACCATCAGCAGCACAACTACCGCAGCTGACATCAGTGGTTAAACCTTAAAGAAGTTCACTTTCAGAACAAAAAATTAAAGATAATGTACTCTCCCCCTTGTCATCTAAGATGTTCTTGTCTTTCTTTCTTCAGTCGTAAAGAAATTATGTATTTTGAGGAAAACATTTCAGGATTTCTCTCCATATAGTCGACTCTATGGTGCCCGCGAGTTTGAACTTCCAAAATTCAGTTTAAATGCAGCTTCAAAGGGCTCTAAACGATCCCAGGTGAGGAAGAAGGGTCTTATCTAGTAAAATGATCAGTTATTTGAAAAAAAAAAAAAAAAAAATTCATATAGAGCCCTTTGAAGCTGCATTTTGGAAGTTCAAAATCACGGGCACCATCGAAGTCCACTATACAGAGAGAAATCCTGAAATGCTTTCCTCAAAAAACATAATTTCTTTACGACTGAGGAAAAAAAGACATGAACATCTTGAATGACAAGGGGGTGAGTAAATTAACTGTGAATTGTTGTTCTAGAAGTGGACTTTAACTTTGTTTTTTTTTCAACGCGCGTTCACAAGATCATGGCGTTGTGGTACTGTTGTGAACGTACATCGAAGACTGACACGGAAGAGAAGAAATAGTTGAATAAAGTCGTTATTTTTGTTTTCTTTGCACACACAGTATTCTAGTAGCTTCTTAAAATTAAAGCTGAACCACTGATGCCACATGGACTATTTTAACAATGTTTTTACTACATTTCTGGGCCTTAAATGTGATAGTTGCGTTGCTGTCTATGCAGGGTCAGAAAGCTCTCAGATTTCATCAAAAATATTTTAATTTGTGTTCTGAAGATGAATGAATGTCTTACAGTTTTGAAACAAAATGAATAATAATGACAGAATCAGTGTTGCCAGATTGGATAAATGTTATCGAGCCCAAAAGCTGACAAAAACCCACCATTCCAACAAAAAAACACCCAATTCTTTAACTGTCAAAATAATGTGATAGAATGTTATTACCATGTCAGTCAAGGTTTATAAGAACTCCTTTAAAATAAAATAATGATGACAAAATAATAAAACTATAGATAAATTTCACAGGTAAACGGAACAAATCAGTACAAATACATTAAAGAGAGTTACCAAATATGATTCAAATAAAATAACCTATGCAAACACTGTCAAAACAGCAACCAAGAAATTATCCGATACCCTCGGAAAAAAACGCAGCACTGTCAGTGTCAACATTCAGAATAAGCCATTTTAAATCGAAAAAGTGCCCAATATACATAGCAGGTATTTCAAACTTGTTCATGCACACACCATCTCAGTCAAACTGTGTCATTCATTGACACACATAATGTACGATAATCCAACAATAAAAAAAATTAACATCAACAATAATACGCTTACCTTCGTGTCGCACTTTAATTTCACACAGAAGTACTTTCGTGAAGTAGGGTACATTTTAGAACATAATACAGAACTTTGCACAGTCAAGGCCAGCAGATAAAAGATAAAAGATGATAGTATAGACCCAGATATTTAGTTTAGATTTTGATGAATTTAATAAAATATGATCTGAATTCGGAGTTGCAGTGATATTAGAGACTTCATGTCATCTCGCTCCACGTTTTGAGAGTTGAGTCACTCTCCCACTCTTTACCGTGTAACTTATATAAGCATTGTGATCACTTGAATATACAGTTATTCATTCAAATATCATAATTCAGTTATTTTTTCAAAATCTGATCCCTAGTGACTGGCTATAAGTGCGGCTGTAGACGTCAACATCAGCACCAGTCGTCTTTTGCAGTATGCGTGTGTGTTTAGTAACTTTGTGATGACTGATTGGATGTAGTACATGCACACTTGGGTTTCTTTTTAACCAATTAGACTATAAAATTTGTACAGTTGAAAACCGCCAGACTGACTCCAAACCAGCCCAAAATTTGTCCACCCGTCCAAGCCATTTTTTACCTGCACAATCAAATGCAAAACCGCCCAATCTGGCAAAACTAAGCAGAATTTTATTTTTGGAGTGAACTAACCCTTTTTTGATGCAAGTACACTTTCACCTAATTTGAGAATAAAATTGCTTCATTCTCATCTCATCCCAAGTCATTTAGTCTTTATTTGGTGATAGTTATTTATCGAAGCTCAACAAATATGAAATTTACGAGTGAAACACTCTGTTAAAGAGAAGATACCAGAAAAGTGCTGCAGCATCAATAAAACATCTCTATTACACTTATTACATATTTATTTCCTTACAAGATGAACAGAATGCATTAAAACTGCATTTGGACTGATTAAAAATTTGAGGAAAGAAATAAAAGATTCCCTACAGATGGTACTACCGTACATTGTACGACAGTGGAACTTTTTACTGTCTTCCCAGTAACAAATGACATGAATTGTGTTGCACGTCATTCTAGGAAGAAAATTATAGCTCTCAGAGCTGTTTTCTAAATGCTAGTTGGTTGTGAATCAGTATTCCCAGAATTTCTTGCTCTTCACATGCAACAGATGGACTATTCTGTGAAGGCATCATCTAGATTTAAACCTGTCCCTGAGTAATCATGTGTTAGTGTGACATTTACAGCACTGCAATCTCTCTATGTATGATGAGAGAGTGTGAAAAAGGTGTTGGAAGTGTGAATGTGTGTGTAAACAGATTCATATATTCTCTCTTCCTGATCCCAGCCCTCACCTCAGCAGGGCAGCTTTTCGTTGTTTGACAGGGAGCTTTGAAAAGGTCACTGGGACTTGAATCACCATTAACCTCACCCCTCCCCGTTCTCTCTCACACAGGGAAACTGGAGAGCCAGAGCCACCAAAGTGCCAAGAAGTGTTTAATGCAGCCAGCGTGACCTGAACAAAGCCACGGCGGTCAAGAGACGAGGAACAGAGAGTCCCTGTGGAAGCCTCACGTTGGCCGTGTCACGCTGCAGCGGGAATCGCCGTGTCACATATGGGACAAATGGTGACATTAGGCCGTACGGCAAATGCGCAATCATTCCCTGATTACACATTATTGCTTTTTCTGCAATAAAAGGCTGAAGACTACTTGTGTATTGATTCTTTAATACATTATAGTTGGAAAGCATTTTAAAATATCATTTATTTGTTATAATGTAGTCTTTTGGGTTATTTTGCGTATAATACTGCCGTATAATTAACCAGCTCCCTTTTAATCTCAATTGGATTTCCAGCTCATAAAGCCGACGGTCTGAACCTGAACCGGTTGGCTGAGCATGGAATTTTCTGCTTACTAAAGAGGCAATTGTGCTGGAGAGCTCATATTGGAGCTGCTCTTGTTATTTGGGCCACAATGGCTGTCAAAGCCAGAGCCTCTCAGGTTTTGGGCCTGCTGCTCTCAAAGTGATTGAGTGGCCTCTTTGTGACACAAGCATCTCTGCACCAGAAAGAGCAAATGACTGGCTCCATTAACGGTAGATTGCACGATGGGAACTGCATTAAAGTAGCCTCCCGTGTATTGAGCGTGTATTTTCCTCTTCTTGTGCAAAATGGGACATCGGTCTTTCTGCGTATTTCAACACTGGTAAATACATCTGCATGAAAAATGATAAGAAAGCATCCGCACTCTGTTGAATAGAGAGCCTGTTCTGGGATTGCTTTTTTATTTTGGTTCATGTGTTATGCGTGAATCTTTCTGGGTAAATCTCACCAATTTTAAGTCGATTCCTACCAAGTTCCTACCAAAATCTACAATTGAAGTCAAAAGTTTACATACACCTTGCAGAATCGGCAAAATGTTAATTATTTTACCAAAATAAGAAGGATTAAACAAAATGCATTTTATTTTTTATTTAGTACTGACATGAATAAGATATTTCACATAAAAGATGTTTACATATGGTCTACAAGAGAAAATAATAGTTGAATTTATAAAAATGACCGTTCAAAAGTTTGTCCTGAACAGTTAAACCGATGTTCTTCAGAAAAATCTTTCAGGTCCCACAAATTCTTTGGGTTTTTTTTTTAGCATCTTTGTGTATTTGAACCCTTTTCAGCAATGGCTATATGGTTTTAAGATCCATCCATCTTCATCAGCTGAGGGACTCAAACGCAACTATTACAGAAGGTTCAAACACTCACTGATGCTCCTGAAGGAAACAATGCATTAAGAGCTGGGGGGAGAAAACTTTTTGAATTTGAAGATCAGGTTAAATTTAACTTATTTTGTCTTCTGGGAAACATGGAAGTATCTTCTGTAGCTTCTGAAGGGCAGTACTAAATGAAAAAAATGTGATATTTAGGCAAAATAAGAAAAATGTACACATCTTCATTACGTTCAAAAGTTTTCACCCCCCAGCTCTTAATGCATTGTGTTTCCTTCTGGAGCATCAGTGAGCGTTTGAATCTTCTGCAATAGTTGCATATGAATCCCTCAGTTGTCCTCAGTGTGAAAAGATGGATCTCAGAAATCATGCAGTCATTGTTGGAAAGGGTTCAAATACACAAAAATGCTGAAAAACCAAAGGATTTGTGGGACCTGAAGAACTTTTCTGAAGCGGTCAGTTTAACTGTACAGGACAAACAATGGACTCATGAACAACTATCACTAAACAAAAAAACACAGCTGTGGATCATTCAGGCAACAACACAGTATTAAGAATCAAGTGCATGTAAACTTTTGAATAGATTTTTATAAATTCAGCTATTTTTTTCACTTGTGGACTATATGTAAATGTCTTTTATGTGTATTATCTTATTCACAAAATAAAAAAATCCACATCTTCCACAGAAAATCATGTAAGTAAAATATGGAGTGCCACAAGGTTCTGTCTTAGGCTCTTTGTTGTTGTTGTTCATGCTCCCCTTTAAGATAACATACTGGTGTTTTTGCATGGTTTAACCATGATACCATGATAGACTTAATGATCTTAATAATCTTATTACAGAAATGCTGATTTATTTTTAATATTTTATAGTCTTCTAGTCTACTAATGATTGAGAAAGGAAGGAGAAAATGTACTTGTCCTGAAAATGTTGTCACAATGTACAAATTTTCCTACTGGAAAATATATTTTATTTTGCTTTTAAGTTAAATTGTGACCTTATTTGAAAGTTTTCATAAGACCCACCTTTTTACAGCATGTATCTCTCTTTGCTTCTTGTTTCCGTCATATTGTGATGTGCGATTAATTGTCCAAAATACAAATACTGTTTGAGTTTAAGATTAAACCTTTTGAAAACCCTCCCTTGCCTAAAGCCAGAGAGCAGCTAATCAAACTCGGCCATCTCAACCACCTATGGGGTGCTGGGGCGCTCCTTTGTGCCAAAATACAAAAGACATTTTCTAGGGAGTGCTGAAGAGCTTCCAAAATTCAGTTTCGCAGAGCCGTCGTCAGCAGCGTGATCTTGGGTGGGCTTCGACGCTTCGGCCGTTGGATTTATAAACGAAAAATGTTTCTCAATAAAACAACAGTATTATGGAGTATTAAAACAAATTTCCTGCATTTGTTTAAACAAACAGTATGAGCTATTAAAAGCATGATTCAAGTGTGAAGGAGCTAATTATCTTATGAAAAGCTTATGCTTTTGCATTTGAATGAGGGGGCATTTTAAAAGAGGCTTAGGTTGTAGAAGGAATGTCAGCAGCAGGTCTTCCTGTTCTCAGTCAGCACTTTCCTTGCAGGCATTTCCTTCTCTTACCACTGTTTGACAGGCCTCACTCTGTTAACCCCGAATAAAAGAAAGTGCAAATGAGCATACCTGTGGCTACAGACACGACGCTGCCACCCAGGCACCCAGAAATAGAGTGAAAAATCTCTCCCCACGGCAGAGTTTGAAATGATGAAACCTGGAGGTGCTGGTCTGTTATCAGCCAGATGGAAACAGCATTGTTTAGAGGAGCTCTCCAGTGTTCACTGAGCTGTGGAAATACTGAAAGAGTAATAGCCTACCCGCACATCAACAAATAGTATTTTAACATTATTAAGAAATCATTGAGTGTTAAAGATGCACAGCATGTTTGTGTTTATTTGCACATAAACTGATATGCATGGGCTTTGTCAGTCTACTGCACAATGGAAAAATGAGTCATTAAATTACTAAGTGTATGCCCTTTCTGTCTTAAAGTATGATCATTCCTCTCAATCATGTCAAAAGCAATGCTGTCAGCCATTGTGTACCAACTAGAAGCAAAACAGATAAATCACTGACCAGCAATGTTACTGTACCACCAAATGTCAAGCGTTTGATCATTTAACTCCTTAAGTCAGTTCAAAGTTAGTTACTTGAAATAAATAATAAGAACATTTATTAAACTTATTTTCACATCTTTTCACACTGAGGACAACTGAGGGACTCGTATGCAACTATTACAGAAGGTCCAAACGCTCACTGATGCTCCAGAAGGAAACACGAGCCGGGGGGTGAAAACTTTTGAATTTAAAGATCAGAGTGAATTTAACTTATTTTGTCTTTTGTGAAACATTTAAGTATCTTCTGTAGCTTCTGAAGGGCAGTACCAAATGGAAAAAATATGATGTTTAAGCAAGATAAGAAAAATGTACACATCTTCATTCTGTTCAAAAGTTTTCACCCGCAGGGTTTTAATACATTGTGTTTGAACCTTCTGTAATAGTTGCATATGAGTCCCTCAGTTGTCCTCAGTGTTAAAAGATGGATCTCAAAATCATACAGTCATTGTTGGAAAAACGAAGAATTTGTTGGACCTGAAGGATCTTTCAAACAAAGGACTCATAAACAACTATCACTAAACAAAACAAACATAGCTATGGATCATTCAGGTAACTACACAGTATTAAGAATCAAGCGTATGTAAACTTTTGAACGCCATCATTTTATAAATTCAACTATTATTTTCTTTTGTGGACTACATGTAAAAGTCTTTTATGTTTAGTAATATATTATTCAGGTCAGTACTAAATAAAAAATAACATTTTTTAAATTTTGTATAATCCCTCTTATTTTGCTAAAATAATTAAAATTTGCAGATTCTGCAAGGTGTATGTAAACTTTTGACCTCAACTGTATGGCATATGATGAGGATTTACATGATTAATTACTATACACAGACTTACATAAGACTATACACAAAATTATAACTATAAAACACACTGGTGTTAATTTAATCACTGTAAGACAAATTAGTTGTACATCAAAAGCATAAATGAAACCAAATTTATTTAACTTTTTTTTTTTTTTGTACATTTGCTTTTAATTGAACACTTTATAATTTCATACTAAAGTCATATAAACAGTTAACATGTTAAAACAGGACCTGGAGATTAGAGGAAAACAGTTGAGGCAGAAAAGACAGCACGTTTCTGAGGGCGTTTTAAACGCTTTGTACTCACAACACATTGAAACACGTGGGAAGTTTCAGAAAGAATGCTTGGCAGTGGTGGAATGGAACGAGCGATCCAGTTTCCGCGTCTTATTGCGCACTGCGCGCGTAGGGTTCAATCCATGCGGATCATTCTCCTGGATTTCATGGCGCTTCCTCCTCCTGCCCTTTAGTTACATTGTATCTCCCTTACTGAAAGGAGCGAGGGATCTAGGACTCAACTCAAGGAAAAAATGAATGAATATACGTGAAAATGGACGTGCCGAGATGTTGGATTTATCGTCCTGGAGTTTCAGAAAGACGTATTTGAAGAGCGCTTTGAGATTTAGATCCTGCGATGCCAGTTTCAGGGCAGTGTTTCCATTTCTGAACGGGATCTTTAGGAGTGTGATGGCTGCTGGCCTTCCCTTTCTCTAGTTGCTGGATGTGTTGGAAAGTGCACAGCTTTGGGATCATTTTTGGAATTCCGTACGCAAATCCAGAGGCATTTCCCCCTTTCTCTATGGAATGTACATAAGTATTCTCTGGATAGGGGTTCGCGTGTGGGGTAGGTGGCGCTGGGATTAATGCATTTCTTTTGTGTGTGTGTGTATGTATGTGTGTATGGTGTGTGTGTGTGTGTGTGGGTAGGGGGTGGTGTTTTATTGGTGCAGATGGAGACTGGAGGTGCTTTAGCCCGTTAGCTTAGCTCGGTTGTCATGGCTCACACATGCTTTGACCATCTTAGCGAGTCATTTCCTTAAGAGCAACGCGGACCAATGCGTTTGAACCTCGCGTTAGGTGCGGCGAATCGAACAACGAGTCCCAGCTTACTCGATTACGCCAGTAATATTCATTTCATTCCTCGCGGAGTACGGAAACACACGGGTTATGCAGTCAATAAACACTCCGGTTGTGTTTAAAACACCACTAGTTTGTTTATGCTGGAGTTGCAGTTCTCTGTGGAAGAGCTCGAGTCTGTTATGAATGTCAAAGGATGTGTGAGTATCAGCAGATTCATAGTGAATCACTGCTTTCAAATACTGAACTCACTCTAGGACTCCATATAATATAATCCTCTGAAGCCACACGCCTTCAGAGCAGCCCCCATGCACTAACAAAAGGTACCATGGTAATTCCATGGCTTTTTGGGCATGGTATCATGGTTATATCATGGTGTTTCGATACTATGTTTTTAAACAAATGTGACCCTGAGCCACAAAACCAGTCATGAGGGTCAGTTTTTTTTTTTTTTAAATTGAGATTTATGCATCATCTGAAAGCTGAATAAATACGGTTTCCATTGGGTATGTTTGACAATATTTGGCCAAGATACAACTATTTGAAAATCTGGAATCTGAGGGTGAAAAAAAAAAAAAAAGAAATATTGAGAAAATCATCTTTAAAGTCCAAATGAAGCTTTTAGCGATGTACATTACTAATCAAAGATTAGGTTTTGATATATTTACGGTAGGAAAATTACAGAATATCTTAATGGAACATGGTCTTTATATTCAAATGATTTTTGGCATAAAAGAAAAATTTATCATTTTAACCCATGCAGTGTATTTTTGGCTATTGCTGCAAATATACCCATGCAACTTAGGACTGGTTTTGTTGTCCAGGGTCATAAATACTATGGCATTCTTTCAAGTACCTTGGAATCCTTGAAATATAAATACCAAGGTATAATAACGTTTGTATCAAGCCATGATTCTGCTAGTTGTATCACTGTGTTGAGTGAGTAGAGGCCAAACGTGTTTACTTTATGATGGGGATTATAAGCTCTGTAGCTAATCTTCACTGCCTTACACTTATCCTCATCAGAAACACTAGATTTCCTTCTCATCACCTTTAAATTTCCAGTGTGAGCTACTTGTGAGTGGATACTATCTCAAAACCTAAATTTAGTTATCTTTAAGGTACACTAAAAATGATTGTATGGTGACATTTCGTACATTTCCTGAAAGTCTTTATTTTGTTTGACATTGGGCATTTTGAAACAATGTATTACCTTGGTTATTGTAGATGTACCATTTTATAAGGTTACCTTCTTAAAAAGGTATTAAAAAGTCCAGAAATTAATGCATAAAAAGGTCCTAAATCAGAGCGGAAAGTCTTAAATTTATAAAGTAATACCGTTAAATGTTGAATGCACAGCAATAAATATCTCAATACAAGTCAGATTAATAAAGCATGTTTAAAATAAACCTTGGTTGGACAAAGTGCTGTGCATGACAGAAAAAAACGAAATAAAACAAGTAACACAAATAGATTTACAAAAGATTACAAGCACAAGAAAAAAGATGAGTTTTAAGCATGGATTTAAATTCAGCTAATATACAAATACCGAAACGTCCTTAAATCAACATACATTTACTTGAAATGCAAATTCAACGTGCAAGGTCTTGTCTATCGAGAAACTTAACAAGCTTTAGTTTGAATTAAGTTGATATTGGCAGATGTTTTACTTGTTTTAATCATAAACTTACTTCATTTTAATCAACGTCTTATGAAACAAGACTTCACATTTTGTCATTTTGTTTCTCAAGTAAATGTATCTTGATATAAGAATCTTTAGATATTTGCAAAAGAAAAACAAGATGAAAATACTGAAGAAGAATATCACCTTTTTTGCAGTTTGGTTAGAAGGCACACATTATTTTCATATTCTTGTGGAAAATGAATTTTAAAAATCATCTGTTGGATGTTGTATTTTCAAACTCTGAAGCATTGCTAATACAAGTCATTTACATTTAGAAAGCATATTGACTTGGTGTGTGCCATTCAATTTATTTCTTAAATTGTCTTTACTTGGTCTTTAAAAGTCTAAAATGTAAGTTTCTTCATAAAACATACAGAAACCCTCGTATTACCACCATGGTATTCACTGAAATACCACCGCCATGTAAATACTTTGGTATGTTAATAAGATCTATGTTTATTCAGTCCCATGGTACCACCAGCTAGAGGAACCTATTGTGCACTATTCAGTGTGTGAATAGAACTGAAATGCATTTGCCCTATTGTGTCTATTTAAAGAATCAGCACAGATATCAAATAGCCTCAAGTGAGACAACATTTAGAAAGCAGAGAAATTATAATATATAGCATATGGTAAATAATCAGCTTTGTTTGATCTTAGGAGGAAGTGTAATGTAATAAAATGAAGCGTTGGAGTAAACACATGCTGACATTATGTTAATACAGTGTAGCACGTTGATATGGGTTGATTATATTGGCTACACATCATAATCTGCCTTTACAGTGCAGTGCGACCATGGTATTAGAAGGTAATACTATGGTACCGAAAGGAACTTCAAAGAATTCCAAGACACCGTGGCCAAAAAAAATTGCGATATTTTTTTGGTAAGAGTGCCTTGACACCAAACACAGGCAAATATGTGAACTTTCCTATCATCTACTTTCAGTATGATTTGCTTTTATCAGTAATAATGTTGTAGAGTACTTGTGTGGAGATGAGTTGGCAGTCAGCCGGAGGGCGAATCTATTACCTGTGTCTCAGACAGAGTTTTTTTTCCCGCTCTCTCTCTTTTTAGCTGTTTAGTGTCTGTAGAATTGAGTTTTGTCTGCAGGCCAGAGCTAGATGTTTACTGTCTGTATTTTACACTGAAAAAGCTTTTGCTCTGCTTTGGTCTAGACAGCTGTGTTTTTTTTATGTTTTTTTAGTGCGTATATCGTAGCGCTCCTACCACAAACAAGCTTTTGATATTGAAAGTTCTCTGATCCTGTGTTAGGATAGTCCAGAAAAATCAATAGGTCTGAGCCAAAGGGAGCGTACAGCTGGAAGAGAGATATATTGCTGTAGCTCTGTAATGTTTGTAAATGCTTAGAGAGATCCATACACTCATTATGAATTTACTCTTGTGTCACCACTCAAGCTATGCACATCATTCAGTTCAGCATTCGATCTTTACTGCCATAACAAGCACGAGCGGCCTGTTACGCACTTTTGTTAGAATGTGCCTTTAAGATATCTTTCTAATACAGATGAATGTTAGTCTCTGTCTGATGTTTATTGACCGCATAAAATTAGCCAACGTTTTGAAAATTGTGAGGATTTTAATGCACTTTTTATTTGGTGTTAAGTTTTCTAAAGACAGCTTAAATCATGATTTGTTAGTTTGAGATTGTAAAAGTGTTTTAATAGCTTATGTTAGTAGAACTTGATTCTTTCTGGAATCAGTTCCGATGACTTTTATAATAAATCTATTCCAAACAACGATTCAACAATTTATTAGTGTTATCTTTAAAAATGTTTACACAATCCCTGTGACGTTTTTAGTGCAGAAAAATATTTGAGTGAAGCTACTATTACTGTATTGTTATATTGGTGCGCATAAATAGAAATTATTAAATGTGACCCTGGACCACAAAACCAGTCATAAGTAGTATGGGTGCATTTGTAGCAATGGCCAACGATACGTTGTATGGGTCAAAATCATTAGGATATTAAGTTAAAATCATGTTCCATGAAGATATTTTGTATGTTTCCTACCGTAAATATATCAAAACTTAATTTTTGATTAGTAATATGCGTTGCTGAGAACTTCATTAAAGGCGATTTATAAGTATTTTGATTTTTATTGCACCCTCAGATTCCAGATTTTCAAATAGTTGTATCTCGGCCAAATATTGCCCCATCCTAACAAACCATACATCAAAGGAAAGCACATTTATTCAGCTTTCAGATTCTGTATAAACCTAAATTTCAAAAAATTTACCCTTTTTTGTGGTCCATTGTCACATATCTCATTCTTCTTTGAGTAAACTGTGAAAAACAGGTTTTTTAAACACAGATTTTTTCTGTATATTAACTTTTTTTAATTTCAGCTCTTGAACTCCCTTGTCAACAATGGCTGTTTGCTCATAATTTGTAACAATTTGTCGGCAGATAAACAAATAGATGCAAAAAGATGCATATCATGTTTTTAGAATGCTAAAAAAACCTCACTCATGATTTTAAGCTTAAAAAGCAGCATATTGAATAAGCTGTACGTCTCCTAGACTTTTAAAAGGGATCAAACAGGCTTTTCACATGAAACCGCCGGTGCACAGGTTAGCTACAGATGTTACAAACTGACTTTGACCCCTTTGACTGTTTGTTCCAGCAGAACATCTGCAGTCTTTAGATCTGCCCACTGTGAAAGAATGACCATCTGGGATTATGCAGAGCGCGGATGGTCGTCAGATGATGGCTCGTCAATGAAGGGGCCTACGATCAATACAAGGTTTTGTGTCTTGCTCCCGGTGGGCTATTGTCATTTACAAGGCATAGTTACAGGGAATCCATTGGCTCTGCAGTATTTAAATTGCAACACCATCATCTTCATCAGAACTGTCATTGTAGAGTCTCAAGAAGCTTACAGTTTAGTATGATCTGGCAGCTGCGGTTTTCCTAATGTTTCATTATTGTAATACATTTATAGATTGACCTTCTCATCCATTGTAGTACACGTTAAGCATTCAAACTAGAAGCACGGTCAATTCGAGGTGTGAGATTAATTTAACTTAATTACATTGTCTGAAATAACATCACTCATATTCGATGCCACTATTTGGCTTTTGTGGTGATTAGAGACTTGTGAAAACTTTATGAAACTAAATGAAAGGCTGATACAAGCTCTGGCTTATTGAACAAAGCCCGCTGCTCGCTGAACTGATCTGCAGTTAAGCTTGGTGAAGCATTTCAAACATGGATAGACTAACATGAGTTAATCAGATTCGCACAGATTTAGTTTTATTAGAACACTGTGGTCATTTAAGTTGCTTTCCAGCTCTTTCCAGCCCCGGGCCCCTTAGCACTGCAGGACAAATTCTGCAGACTTGAGTGTTAATTATTTACACTGTCAGAGGTCAAAGTGCATGCTCCTTTGACTTGTGTGAGCTTATTTGGCCGGTCCCTCGCTAAGCAGAGATGACCTGTGGAAAAGAATGGTCGCTTTAATTAGTTTACAGACATCAGGTTTTGAATGAAGCCCAATTTTAAGAGACACGTGCTCTTAAGCGACATAATATAGGTCAAAATGCTTACAATTTCACACATCAGTTTTCATTTTGAAGGGAATGTCATTGCAAAATGTCACTGTTGTTATTTAAACCTTGCTCGCTGTTTAGCATGTACTGATCTGTGCTTTTGTTTGTAAGATATAGACGTTTGCTAACGACTAAAGTAGTGGTCAAGTGGTAATAGGTTTTGCAATGGCAAATGCCGATATCTTGAGAGCGTGATTGCCACTGGCAGATATAATGCAATGGAAATGCAAATAAGAGACTCATTAATACGTTTATTATCTGTTGGCATAATTTTGGAAATGGCAAAAGATGGAAGTTCCAATTTGTAATCTTAAATTGTGACCTTTAACCGCAAAACCAGTCTTAGGTAGCACTAAATATTTGTAGCAATAGCCAAAAATACTTTGTATCATCTTTTTTTTATGCCAAAAATCATTAGGATATGAATTAAAGATCATGTTCCATGAAGATATTTTGCAAATTTCATACCATAAATATCAAAACTTAATTTTTGATTAGTAGTATCCATTTCTAAAAACTTCATTTGGACAACTTTAAAGGTGATTTTTTTGCACCCTCGGATTTCAGATTTTCAAATAGTTGTATCTCGGTCAATATTGTCCTATCCTAACAAACCATACATCAGTGGAAAGCTTATATATTCAGCTTTATAAATCTCAATTTCAAAAAATTGACCTTTATGACTGGTTTTGTGGTCCAGGGTCATTATCGTATAATTATCTTGGCCAATATATCAGTCTCTTTCACTTTACTAGTGTGTGTAAGTGTGTGTGTGTGTGTATGTATGTAAAAAAGTTTAACGTCTTCATAATCACCAAATTATGATGTATTTTGATGTTGCAAACTTTGCAGTTTCAACTTAATGTATTTTTACTGAAAGTGCTCTGCACGTTTGCATCTGAATGCATAGTACAAACAAGTATAAATGTTTAAGTATTGCTTCTACCACAAGTGTTGTTTATAAATTCTTTTGCAAGTGTGTCTTCGCCAAATTCCACAGCAACAGAAGATATTTACATAAGTTGAAGTGTGGTGTGCACTTTATTTTACTGTACATGCTCTAACAATGTACAATCAAGAAAGTACTGAGTAATGTAAGGTAACTACATGGACTTAACATGGGTTAGGTTTAGGACCTAGCTATTACACAGTTATAACTAATATATGCACATAATATGTGACCCTGGACCAAAAAACCAGTCATAAGTAGCACGGGTATATTTGTAGCAATAGCCAAAATACATTGTCAAAATTCAGTCAAAATTATTGATGTTTCTTTTATGCCAAAAATCATTAGGATATTAAGTAAAAATTATGTTCTGTGAAGAGACTTTGTAAATTTTCTACCGTAAATATATCAAAACTTAATTTTTGATTAGTAATATGCACTGCTAAGAACTTCATTTTTGATTAGTAATATGCTTTAAAGGCAATTTTCTCAGTAGTTTTTTTTTTTTTGTACCTTCAGATTCCATATTTTCAAATTTCAAATATCTCGGCCAATATTGTCCCGTCCTAACAAACTATACATCAATGAAAAGCTTATTTATTCAGCTTTGTGAATCTGATATATAAATCTCAATTTCAAAAAAACTGACGCTTATGACTGGTTTTGTGGTCCAGGGTCGCATATATGCATGCATAACAGGACTGTAAAATGAAGTACTACTGAAATTTAATTTGAATGTGATGAAATAACAGTGCTGTGTACCTCTAAACAAAAGCAATAAAACAAGCCTTTCTGATGGGTTTCTTAAAAATACCTTGGAAAAGATTGATTGCATCATGCTTTTCTTTTATTCAATTTGTATACTATGTAAAGAAGGTTCAGGAAAGTGTTTGGTTTACTAACTGTTCACAGTTGCTACTCATGTTTTATGTTTGCTCTTGTGTGGTAAGTGTAGTGCTGCGTATTCATCGCTTACCGTTTCATTTTCAGACTACAATTTCAAGTCAGATAATCCCTTTTGTATGTCTCTCCTCTAGGGCAAAATGTGGGTGACTGGGAAGTTGACATCAATACGTTGAGGCTACTGTTCTCCTTCTCCCCACACCCTGGCAGTCTGAGGAATCAGACGTTACTGTGACAAACCTGGGCCGCTGGCACTAAAATGTCCCTAAGTGGTGGCACTGCAGGCGGGAAAGGTGTGGACTCGAATGCGGTGGACACTTACGACAGCGGTGATGAGTGGGATATCGGGGTTGGAAATCTGATTATCGACCTTGACGCTGACCTAGAGAAGGACAAACTCGAGATGTCTGGCACCAAGGACGGAGGGGGAATGGCAGCTCCACCTAGCGCAGTAGCGGCTCTGCCAGACAATATCAAGTTCGTGAGCCCGGTGAGCGCCCCTCAGGGCAAAGAGAGCAAATCGAAATCCAAACGCAACAAAAATTCTAAAGACAATAGCAGCAAGTCTCCAGCTGCTGATGGAGCAAAAAAGGACCATCAGGGACGGACCCAAGGGGAGGTTACTGGTGCGACAGGGAGTTCGGGAGGCGGCAACTCCGCTCCTGGAAAAGGCGTCGAGAAGGGCGCCAAGGCATCGCGCGGCGTGCCCAACAGCAAAAAAGAGAAGGAAGTATCGAGCGGGAAAAACAAGAAAGAAAAAAACGAAAGCGGACCAGTTGCGGTCGTGGCGATTGAAAAGGAGATAGTAGCAAACGCTCAAGCGTTTGGAAGCACGCGCAACACGCCCTTTGACAGTACTCAAAATGCAGACATGGCTGTGACAGAGCAACTTGGGAATAACGCTCTGGAAACTGTTGGAATTGTCTCTCCGTTAGCTATTAAATCAGAGCCGGAGGAGCTCGACGGTGAATGCAGAGCTTTGAAGAAGGTGAAAAATGAAAAGGTAAGCGCGGGTGGCCCGCTTGTGTATTTGAACCGTTTAGCAGCTAATGGAAATTGTGTTATTGAAGTGTTGATAACGCGAGTCAATATTAACGACCTGGATGCAAGTAAGTTGTTTCCTCTGCTTTTCGATTGACATTTTTGAAGCTTTCATGGATCAGATAGTAAAGACAAGACTGGAAATAATGTCCAAAAGAGGGGGAAGCAAACTGAGTAAATGTTACTCATTACTCAAATAAGCATCTTGGTTATTTAACCACTAGGTTGTTGCACTTTTTGAAAAAAATAAATTGTGACTCTGGACCACAAGACCAGTCATAAGATATACATCATCTTAAAACATGCATCACATAAATGAGCTTTCCGTTGATGTATAGTTTGTCAGGATAGGACAATATTTGGCCGAGATCAAAAATTAAGTTTTGATATATTTATTGTAGGGAATTTACAAAATATCTTTGTGGATCATGATCTTTAGTTAATATCCTAATGATTTTTGCCCCATACAATGTATTTTTGGCTATTGCTACAAATATACCCGTGCTACTTAAGAGTGGTTTTGTGGTTTAGGGTCACAATTGTCATTAGTTTGTGTAAAGAGAAGCAATATCCATAGTATTATGCTAACGTTCTTACATTACAAAATGTTTGCCTTGATTTTCTTTTTCTTCCTGTTGTTCTGATCTGTGAATAGAGGGAAGATTAGGCTTGGTTTGACTGTCTATGTTGCTTAATCCCAAGAGCCAAAGATGTGGCTGGGGTGGGGGGTGGGGGGGGATGTAGGGAAAGAGCTCAGACCCTCCTAACCCCACTGGCCTAAACTTGCAGTGGGGGAAGGGCTGGAAAAAGGTCATTTAACTGCTTGTATACAAGCTTTTAATCAGAACAGAAGAGCTTCTGTGCTTCTGGGGATCATTAAAATTGGGAAGGAAATTCCAATTNGGGGGTGGGGGGGGGATGTAGGGAAAGAGCTCAGACCCTCCTAACCCCACTGGCCTAAACTTGCAGTGGGGGAAGGGCTGAAAAAAGGTCATTTAACTGCTTGTATACAAGCTTTTAATCAGAACAGAAGAGCTTCTGTGCTTCTGGGGATCATTAAAATTGGGAAGGAAATTCCAATTAAAGCTTCAAATCCAGTTTTAGATCTTAAGGAGATAAGTGATGCCAGTGTTGTTTGTAACTTCTACACTGGCCTTTTATCTGCATAAAGCTTAATGATGTAACTTTTTGCAAGTACATCCTGTTCGGCTAAAAGAACAACTGCGGATTGACATATTAATTTCAGGATTATGTTTACTACTGTTGTGCTTTGTTACGGGAATTGGCCAACATTGAAATTCCAGTCACCCCTACCCTGTGACTTTTGTAAATGGTTTCAAAGCCTATTTTAAGGTCACTCCCTAAGTGTTTTTGTCTTTTCAGTGACATGCTGTGACAAGTTAAATCTGTGGTAGATTAGATCTGTAACTATAATTTCAGAGTGAATGTTGTATTGATGCCCTAAATGCTGTAACTCAAAGCCAAATCCTGCGCTTTTTCCAGATTTCCAGTGTGCAGTTTTCTTGGAAACGTGTCAGTACAAAGGAGGTCTTTGCTTCCCGGTGATTGTTCAAAATCGCATAACTATTTCCTCTTAGGTCAAGTGGATATTAAGTGATTACAGTATTTAAAACTCAAAATAGGAATGAAATGATTTGTGCAATAAATTGGTAGTGATTCTTCAACTGAGATGTACTTTTTATGTTGTGAGTGTTAAGTGTACACTGGTATTTTTATATCATTTTAGAGGGAAAACACAGTAGGGTCATTCCGTGTCAAATCAACCAAATTTCAAAAACTTCCCTGGTTCAAATTTTTGATTTTGTCAATATTTTTCCTGAAGAAAGATAGGCTTGCATAGTGATGAAAGCCAAAATATTAAATGTCATGGATGGATATTTACTGAGTAATCCACTATTTTGTAGAGCGAGGTCAAAATGGCAAGTTACAGGGGGGTAAAATGACTTCAGAAAGATGACAACATTATAATGTTTGTTTGTTTTGTTTTTTTCTTAACACAGAAATGGTTAGTTCTATTAGTAAAATCTGTTGACTTTAGCAATCTTTGTTACATTATGTGCCAATGGTGACCATTCAAAAATGGTCTCCAAAGTTTGCATACCTGTAACTCAAGAAGTATTAAAGATATCTTAATGCCCTTTTAGATATTGGGTCTTAACAGACTTTCCTGTTGGCATCTTTATTTTTAATGCCTTATGAGATTCGGTTTCAGAGATATTGGAATTTCAATGTGGCTCCAGGAGTAGTTCGTTAAAATTTCCACATTTTCAGTGGTCAAAAACCAAATGTAGGTCAGTTTGTAAAAATACGACACTTATTTTCTTTTAAAGAGGAACGTCTGAAGAACAAATAATGTTAAAACTAGAGATGTATCTCATTTCTTTCTGTCAAGACAACCGCCCTGAACATACCTGTCGAAGTGCCATAAATATTCTTTTCCCAAATTTTGCGTGACTATAACTCAAGAAGTATTACAGATATCACAATATGACTTTAGATTCTAGTTCTACGTAAACTTTTCTAAAAGTACATTTACATTAAAAATAAGATGAAATCATTTTTACCCCCACTGTAACTTAACTCTGAATCTAAGGTGAAAATGGCTGTTCTGACCTCCTTCTACAAAATAGTGGATTTCTCAGTAAGTATTTATCAATGACATTTACTATTTTGGCTTTCATCACTATACATGTCCATATTTCTTTAGAAAGAAAGACATTTATTAGCAAAATTCAAAATATGAGCCGGGGGCCTCTAGTTGAATTGACACAGATTGACCCAGTATATTTTTATTTCCCCACTGTAGTTTTTGGTATCTCCAAAATCCAGTAGTTCATTCTCTATATATTTAGTGTTGGTAATACTGTGTTCAAACGTGTTCAATTTGGTGTTTTTTGATAGCATTTAAAATGTTGTTGGATTTTGTTTTGGCTCATGATGCGGCACGCAATTGATAATTGATTAAAAACCTCAAGGTGGCAAAATATCAGCCATTAAAGCAGCGGCGGATCTGAGAAACAAAGCCTTTTCGTGGTGCTTTTCCCTCAGCTTTGTACATGGCGACTGCTAGTATGTCTGGATGGGTGTTAAAGCCAGCAGCAAGGGTGGGGGAAGGGAGCGCGGCGAGCTCGCACTGCTAATTCAGCTCATGAAAGGCTTGAGCAGTGAGAGCAGCTGTCCTCCATTGTCAGCCAGCAAATTTCCAGCATGCCTCATTTCACCTCTCAATGTGAGCAGAGAGAAAGCTAGAGGGCAGAACAGAGGGGGATAAACAAACAGAGACCGATAAATGAGGGAAGGAATGAATAAATGAGAGAAAACTGTTGAATGCCTCGAGTTGCCGCAGTGCTTCCAAACGGAGGTGGGAGAGATCATGTGTTAAATGCCAGCGGTGAAGTCTGCTTGTAGCTTCGCGAAAGGTTGGAAGGTGCTCTGCTCGGATCTGCTGAGAAAAAAAGGCCACTCGAGGGCCAGAGGAAGGAGGAGGGGGAACAAATGACCTGGCTAAATGAAAGAGGGGGAGGGGGGGTTGCATTGTAAGTGGATGAAGTCTTTAACTTCCTACACACTAAGGAGCTTGTCAGCGCTCCCACAGTTCCACTGAGGCGAAAGAGGGCTGGTGAAGAAATCAGGGCTCTTGCACAGTTCACATGCTTGCACTACTGAAAGTGCAAGTATTAATTGGGACACATTACCGCCATATTAAACGATACTTTAATGCATTAGCTCACTTCCAGAATAAAAATTTCCTGATAGTTTACTCACCCCCATGTCGTCTGAGATGTTAATGTCTTTCTTTCTTGAGTCGAAAATACATTTTTGGGGGAGATTTTTCTCCATATAGTGGATTTCAGTGGGAGCCAATGGGTTAAAGTGCAAAATGCAGTTTCAATACAGCTTCAAATGGCTCTACACTATTCCAGCTGAGAAATAAGGGTCTTATCTAGCGAAACGATTGCTCATTTTCTAAAAAAATAAAAATGTATATACTTTTTAACCACAAATGCTTGTCTTGCACTAGCTCGACTTCGTGCATTATGTAGTCATGTTGAAAAGGTCACGCATGACATAGGCAGAAGTACCGATCCAGTGTTTACAAAGCGGATGTGCAAAGAAAGTCAAACGCCTTTACTAAAAAAATAAAAATTTGGACGATTTTGAAGGTAGAGAGTTCAGCTCGAACCCTAATTAAAACTCACCTGCCTGTTGCTTCCTAGTAACCCTTCATACCTTGATTAGCTTGTTCAGGTGCGTTTAATTAGGGTTGAACCAAAACTCTGCAGGGCTGCGGCTCTCCAGGACCAACGTTCACCACCCCTGGTATAAAGCATTAATTGTTGGTTCATCAGAGATAAAACACACTTTCAAAAGAAATGTTATGGGCAGTACCAATAAGCTGCTAATTATCTTCATTTTTTTGGCTTAAAATGAGTTAAATGAATACTATTTTTTTTTTTTTTTTAAATGTAATCTGTAGATTTTTTTCTCAATATTGTGGTGCTTATAAATTTAAAGTAAAATTGTAAAACTTAAAAGGTTGTTTCATCCCAAAATAAAAATTGTCATCATTTATTTATCCTTATATTGTTCTAATCCAGACTTTAATTCATTTTCGAAGCACAAATAGAAACAAATATTTTGAATGAAACCTGAGACAATATTTTGGCAGAGATACAACTATTTCAAAATCTGGAATCTGAGGGTGCAAAAAAAGCTAAATATTGAGAAAATCGCCTTTAAAGTTGTCCAAATAAAGTTCTTAATGCATATTACTAATCAAAAATTACGTTTTGATATATTTGCGGAAGGAAATTTACAAAATATCTTCATCGAACATGATCTTTACTTAATATCCTAATGATTTTTGGCATAAAAGAAAAGATGATAATTTTGACTCATACAATGTGTTTTTGGCTATTGCTACGAATATACCCGTGCTACTTAAGACATATTTGTTTTATACTATACAGATTTAATTTAGGCTATTCTTCAGATATGAACCGTTGATCAACACACATAGAGCAAGTATGGGAAACAGAAACTCAAACTGCTTGCTTTTTGAAGAACTATTTGAATCGTTCATTTCTCTTACATGGACTTTCATTGTGTTTCAAAGATAAACGTAATTCTTACGGGTCTGGAATAACATGAGGTTGAGTAAATGACAGAATTTAAATTTTTTAATAGAACAATTGCAACATTTATAATGTACATTATGAAATATGCATAGCTGTTCTTTTTGAGATCTGCTCAACAAAATGTCTGTTAAAAACTGTCACAGGGCAGAATCATAGTATAGTATCCTAAAACAATAAAAAGTTATTTTAAAGAGTTACATTTTTGCTATTTTCTACCATCATCACTTTAGTGTTAAAGGTAGATGACTGCAAAAACAATTTTAAACAATGGAAATGAGCATCCACAATATATTTGTTCATTATTAAAAAAAGCTATTTAAAAAAAATAAACCCTAATATCGCCTGTTAGCCAATATGGTTCCAATATGTTGTGCATCTTTATTAAAACAGTTTCAGCTTCAGTCCTGCAGATAAAAGAGTTGAAAGAGATATGCTGCATAGTCTCGTTTGATTGCACAAAGAGTTTCGTGAACAATACTAGCCTGAAGCACACTTTGAGAAATCCACTGCAAACAGTTCATCATCCCAGAATCTTTTGGCATACATTATGCATTATGTTTGAGATGCACTAATCCTACTCTGGCTGACTGCTTAGGATGCGTATTATGAATTTGGGATGTGTCGTAGTCCGTTTAGGGCTCGTTTGAACAGCTCTCGCGGTACAGAATGAGAGTGGTAACTGGCAATGATTGGCTGTAATTTTTGTAGAAAACTTGACATAATGCGTAGCATGTGCAGCACGTTGTTTTGCTGAAATGAACATTTATTTGGCCTCCTCCTTTAGCAAAAACAGCTGTTGTATAAAGTAACCCAGTGTTGTGGGGGTGGGCACTGGACCATCATGAATCTCTTTGTAATGGCGGTACTTTCATTTTGACAAGCACAATACTTTAAGCCCTTGGGCTGCTATGAAAAGTGGAACATTATTGTTTGATCAAGAAAATCGCAAGATCTCATTCATACATCTTTCTTGTACCGCAGAATGTGTAAAGAGCTGCCATTCACTGTTGCTTAGTCTCGTGGTGTGTTTAACATCTTTGTGCTCTGGCATTGTGTGTCGAGTTACTCTTGCTCTAATGAGGTTAGTGTCACTGGAAAGATCCTTTTAAGAAGATTAGAGGGTATTGTTGAAGATTTCAGCGACAGAATGATTTAGCATTGCTTTGTGCACGAGACAATCCAGCCTGTGTGTAGCGCTGCTTAGTTCGCAATTTACACATCTATGCATATTGGCATGAAATGTTGCGTAAAAGTCAGCTCTGGTACTAGTTATGATGGTGTAATTGAATCTGAAATGTCTCAACTCTTCTTACTGGTTCAGTGGCTTGACTATTGTTTGTCGTCTCTATTGGATTATTGAAAAATACATTAAAAATGCAATGATACAGTTGAGGTCAAAAGTAGTAAAGAAGTAAAGAATCTGCAAAATGTTAATTATTTTACCAAAATAGAAAGGATCGTACCAAATGCATGTTATTTTTTATTTAGTACTGTCCTGAATAAGACATTCAAATAAAAGATGTTTACATATAGTCCACAAGAGAAAATAATAGTTGAATTTATAAAAATGACCCTGTTCAAAAGTTTACACACGCTTGTTTCTTAATACTGTGTTTTTATCTGGATGATCCTCAGCTGTGTTTTTTTTTGAATCCCTCGTTTGTCTTGAACTGCCCGCTGTTCTTCAGGTCCCACAAATTCTTCGTTTTAACTCTTTCCAACTATGACTGTATGATTGAGATCAATCTTTTGACACTGAGGACAACTGAGGGACTCATATGCAACTATTACAGAAGGTTCAAACCCTCACTGATGCTTCAGAAGGAAACACGATGCATTAAGAGCTGGGGGGTGAAGACTTTTAGAATTTGAAGATCAGGGTTAATTTATTTCTTCATCAAATATTTGCAAGCTGTTTGTCTGTTTGAGATAGAAACCATTTATTTCTCTTTGCTGATTTATGTGCTGCATAGTGCACTTTTGTTAAAATGTATATTTTTTTTCAGTGTCTCGCATCCATTTTCTGTTTATTTCGCTGTTTCACACCCTCTCGTCATGGGAGCCCCTGAATGAATTAAGCAATTCAGCAACACTATTGCTGCCTTGCTGCTGAGAGTAGTGGTTTTTCTCCCCACAGTCTCAGCTACTCATTACGTCATGTAATGCTATGCGTGTTTTACGTGGAGAGAACGTGCTGTGAAGTATGTTTTGCTGCTTCAGGGGTGCAGAGTGCACATGTGAGATGAAAGGCTCATATTCCCGTACTCCCATGTTCCCATAATCAGTGTCAGCCATGACCACAGCTCTGGGTGCCACCCCTCTGTTTGCTCCGAACATTGAGCTCATCCACATAATTCTACAAAACAATGTATCTGCTGTTAAGAGAAATCACTGAGCTTCTCAAAAAATGTGTAATGCTTTAATTATGGTTGTTGCTGTTGGAAAGTTGCATAGTGAAAAGTTGGTTTCACAATGGATCTTTAAAGTTTTGATGTTTTCGACAGAATAATTGAAAACAAATTCAGTTCACGTCACTCCAGACCATTTGCCTATCCATCTTCCATGGAAGACACAATGAGTTATTTAGCAGAATGTTCTGTCAGCAGGGCTTCAAATGAAAGATGTAATCCATATAACGTGTTCAAAGTAGGGAATTTGAATGTGCTAGTACAAAGTTGATACTAAAATGACATTTTAGTATCAGTTTTAGTATGCAGTATTTCTGCAGTAACACATTTGGTACTTATTTGGTGCATATTGATCAATTATTGATAAAAAAAAAATCACTTTGCAATGCAGCATTTGCACTACCAAGAAATACTTGAAGGCTACATATGTTGTGGATGATTTAATTTGCTCATTTTATGTAAATTTTTATTAGAAATGTGACATTGAGTATTTTGATATTTAGAGCTGCATGATTCTGGATAAACTGAGAATCACAATTTTTTTTGTCTCAAATAAAGATTATGATTCTCCTACGATTCTGAACTGAACAAAATAATGTGTGACAAAATATTATTGTTACAGTCTATTTTAAAGTGTTTAATTAGTTAGAATTAATTATTAAACATTTTAAAATATATGTATTTAAATGTATTTAATACACCAATTTTTAATATTACAATTATGAAAAAGTGGTTTGAGTGGATGATTCAACGACTCATACTTCACTTGTTTCTTTAATGGATGAATCAGCGTTTTTTGAACGAATATCTTGAAGGAATGTTTCAGTGACAAATACATTTTCAACAGTCACTTAAACAATTTAATTGACAAACCTTATTATTTTGTAAAAGGTTTAATAGGCACGGACGAATCTTGGGTGTTCGTTTTTTTTTGTTTGTTTGTTTGTTTTTTAACAATTGATCATGCAGCTTTAGTGATATTTCACTGGTATTTTATTGAATATTGTGAAATGTTTGTTTAGTGTGAAGTGTTTTATTGAGTTTTGTGAAATTTCACAGGCGTGGGCATCCTGAGATTCTGTTTTCTTGATAACCAAAAGCTGTTATTCACTAAATCTGGCTAAATAATGCATATTTGAGAAGAAGAAAAATATGCAAGTTTAGAATATTATGAGGGTGAAATGTGAAATGTCCACTGAGTGGCGCTAAAAGTGTTTTATGTGACTTTTTATGTGACGTTGGTTTTGTATGCGTCACCGCAGTTCTGACTTGAAATGTCCGTTGAGTGACGCCATAACTAATGCTCCGTGGCGTTTTAAAAAAACGTACCATCTGCACTACACCTAAACCTACCCGATAGTATGAACAAAAGTGATTGTGACGTAAAAACGCATTTGCAAGCTTGTTTTTCAATCTCTCATTTTTCAACTCTTTCTTTGTGAGTCATGTTTTTCACAGGATTTGTACCCAAGGACTCCACATCCTAAGTCCAATTCTGTGCCATATGAGCTACCGAGCAAATTTGTTACATCCGGAGAGTGAAACATACGGAGCTGTAATCAAAACTGTGAATGAAAACGATTACAAGTGCTCGCTGTTTTACCGCCTCTAGTGTTAATTTCTGTTGGAAACTGCAGTGATATTTACTTTTTGGTATGTATTTTGAGTTCCCACAGGTATGTTTTTATCATGAGATCAGGTAGGTTACACGTGTGTTTTCTTTCT
>JAHKKF010519431.1:0-14720 GCA_019740295.1 Labeo calbasu | reverse complement strand
GGCTCCAAATGAATCACTACTGTGAAGACTCTGGCTTCAAATGAATCACTACTGTGCAGACTCGGGCTCCAAATGATGTCATTTTTGCAAGATGACAGTGGCCATACAGAGATGTTTTGCCTGTGCACAATAGACTGAATGAGTAATATGCATGTACATGATGTCACCGTTTTCACAAATTCACGTTTTCGTAGCTTACATGGAGACGATAATGTTATTGTTTTCAAAAACCTTGCAGTTTTAAACCTGTTTTCAAAAGTTTGCATTTTTAGGCCCCCGTAATGCGTTTATTGAGGAAATGAATTGCCAAACTAAAACTAAAATAAACTTTCTGTTTATTGTGCATGCTGATTGCATTCTGATTTAATCATTCATTCTGCTCCATCAATCAAAACAGTTCCAAACCAATGCAAGTCTCTGTGTAGTAGTGTTTTTTCTTTTTTTTTCCTCCTGAAAGAATCAGGTTCAATTCAACAACTGAATGAAACAGATTGATTCCTGAATAAATTTGTTTTTGAAAGAATCATTTGAATGAATGATTCAGTGATGCACTCATAAAGACTTGTTGCCACCTACTGGCATAACTATGCAACCAGCTAGTCACTAAAAAAAAAAAAAAAAAACACTGGAAAAAATGCTTAAAATGGCACGCAGAATCACATCAATATTTCAAACGTTGTCACTAACAGAGAATCATCCTGAACAACCATGAAATTCTCTCAGAGTGAGCAGATGGTCCTTCCTATATGCAACATCATCCATGTATTGACTGACAATTCAATCCAGATGAGACCACATTAGACCGCAAATTGACATCTATCACAAAGACTGAATCTTCCTCTTAGTGGTGCAATGATCTGTATGATGGGCCCCTTACAAATCAATAGTAACAATAATGATCTTGTTTCACAAATCTGTAGTACTGATGAATCAAAAATCCATGCAAATGCAACATTTTGGTAGCTTCTGGATAACATATCAAGTCACTTTATCTTCTGGACCACAAAACTTAAACCAAGCAGTTGAGATGTGAAAAAACCCCCACACATTTTGCCGGTCTGTTCGCATTAAGACACCTTGGCTCGGTCTACACCCTCAAAGTGTATCTGTTTACCCATGGATCTCATTTGATGAGACATAAGGCAGTAATTGGATGAGGCTTGTGATCAGATGTTCTCTTGGGGAAGCTAATTCCACTCTTTCTGACCTGCCTAATCTTCTAAGACCAAGCTGGGGTTAATGGGCTGCTCTTCCCCCACCAACTGCTGAGGGGTGAGTAGGATATCCAGACTGCTGTATAGAAAACGCTGTATTAGAGCTCTGCAGAAGGATGTGACAGCATAAGCTGCACAACACGATCCATGATAAAGTAATTTATGCATGAGTACTGGACCACAAGTGAATAGAAGATACATTTTCATGATTAGCCGAGCAGAGGTCATGCGTAAATGGATATCATATAGCATCCCTTCTGACAAAAATCGTTAATCTGACTGTAATAGTTCCCATTTACTGGAATGTGTGTTTTTTTCCCTCTCCGCTGGGAGGTAGCTAACAAAACATTATATTTTAACAGACAGAAACCACATTTGCTGCTGCCTGGGATACTGTATATGACATTTTCGTAATATTCTCTTATTTAAGGGAAGAGACTGGAAGTGCTGGCAATTTAGGACTAGCCAATTTTGCAGATTGAATTTCAGTTAAATATATATATATATATATATAGTTTTTTTATGTAATATGATATTTTGTTCAAAACACATTAACTTGGAACATTTTCTAGACACAACATTTTCTAGTTGCCAAATGAAGCAAAAGCAGAATTATTGCAAGATTCTGAGTGATGTTTCATTTCTGAATGAATCAATGTTTTTGAACAAACTGCTTGAGTGAATCATTCAGTGACTCACTCATTAAGACAGTCAGTTATTGTAAACTACAAGCAAAACAATATAGTACAAGAGCTTCAAATATCCGGTGGGGGGACAATTTGGCAATTTCTAATTATTGGGGATGTTCTGAGAAAACTTGTCTCGAGACCTTGTGGTTAACCTGTTTCACTGCCATCCATTCATTTAAGGAGCCGTTAACACTGAACCTGTTTTTGCAGTTTTATTTCTAAATGAAGAATGTTTTTGAAGGAATTGGTTGAGATGACCCACTCATAAAGAGCTGTAAAGATATAACCTATTCAAACAATCACTGAAAAATCTCCACTTGTAATGCACAGCTGACTAATATTACTCTGAAACGTGCAATCACAGGTATGAAGAGTGATGCAAACAGTAAAAAGTTTCAGACTGTATCAGAGCTCTGTATGGAACGCAGATCAAATTCCTGAACCAGAACTAATTGTTTGTTAGTAAAATAAAATAAATAGCCCAGAGTTTGTTTAATGTAATAGATCAGACCAGACTATGGGACTTTCTAAGTGGGCTGCAACAGTATTTAACCAATATTTAGAGAACACTGGATGCCCATTTTCCAAAAGTTGGTATGATTCTTTAGGATCTTAATGAAATTCCAACACCTTTTTTACCTTGTCAAAAACAGCTCTGTTCACAGCGACCCGTTTGGTGCATGTCTCTTTAAATGATAATGAGCTACTGCTCACTCCGCCCCTGTCTTTTGCAGAAGAGGAAAGTCGATTTGCAAATAATCATAAAAAATATAAAGTGTGAGATTTACTTCTTCCGGAGGTGCAGCTGGATCACAAACAGTGGTTATCGATCCCATTCTTGAGTTTTAACTTTTTAGCAAACCCTGGTTTGAATTGTCCCTCATTCAGAAAGCAGGAGTAAAATGATTTGTGCAGACATAAACAAATGTAGGTGAATTCTGTGGCGCGTTACTATCAAAAACAAAACTAATCCCAAAACATGGAAGAAGAGTATTCAGAGCAAAAAGAGAGTGGATGCTGAACGCTTGTTATCATTAGTGCATGTCTGCCTATTATAGAATAACAATCCACTTTAGATCTGAATCGGAAGTTATTACAAACACTTGATAATGATTTTAAGTGGGTTTTAAGCAAAAAACAATAATCACATAAATTTGCTAAATTAACTTGATGCTAAGTGTACCTTGTATTTATATTTTAAGGCGTATTCTTGTAAGCATTATAGATAGTTTGTGTTTCTGGTGTAGAACCAAAATTTAATTATCTTAATGTTGTATATTGAGCAGCGGGCGATGTTAAATCCATATACGAGATCCATATTGAGGCAATCAATCGTTTTGTGCTCGGTGTGAAAGCACTGTTTGTTGGCTATTCGGCTCGCTTTGTGCATCACACCCAGTGTGAAATGGCCTGTACGTTCACTTTTACATCCAGCAACACAACACATCATTCGCTCAATCAGAGATATTCTTGTCTAACTTACATCCCTGCTCCGGCATCGAAACAATGGAGGTTGGACTGTGACAGCTGATCTGAGGTAAGACGCTCATGTCAGTTAACTATTGTGAGGCATCTGAGAATGGCTCGATTTGAAAAAGGGGATATTATTTTTACAAATTAAAAAACACTGCATGGATTTTTATCATTATAGAGTAGATTTGTACATACACTGCCAATACACATTAATGTTTAAACAACATGAAATAAATTTCTATAAAGTTTGTCAAACTCTATAAAACTTTTATCGGGCAGAAATGGCAAATTGTGAGTAACAAAAAAAAAAAAAAAATGAAAAAGCTGTAACATCAAACTAGAAAAGTCATGTAAAAAATTGCTGATAATTAAAAGTGTGATAAACATTCAGTGATTAATATATAGCCACGACTAGTTTCTGCAAATAAAACATGCAGCTTCGTTCCAAACCCGTAAGACCTTCGTTCATCTTCAGAACACGAATTTGATGAAATCCGAGAGCTTTCTGACCCTGCATAGACAGCAATGCAACTACCACGTTCAAGGCCCAGAAAGGTAGTGAGGACATTGTTAAAATAGTCCATGTGACATCAGTGGTTCACCCTTAATTTTAGAAGCTACGAAAAAACTTTTTCTACACATACAAAACAAAAACAATAACGTCATTCAACAATTTCTTCTCTCCACAAAAGTACCATGATACATGCACTTTACACTAAACACTTGAATTCATGTTCTGAAGATGAACAACGGTCTTACAGGTTTGGAACAACATGAAGGTGAGTAATTACAGAAATTCATGACAGATTTTTCATTTTTGGGTGAACTATCTCTTTAAATATTGTCTACGGAAAGTCCAAAAGAGACCCACAATCACAGAGAAAACAGGCTTCAAACTGTTTCAAACTGTGGTACTGTACGATTTTCTTTTTACCCTCTTATTTAAGAGACGGGAAGTTAGCGCTAACGCGGTTTTCCAGCAAATTTCCTCATCTTTATCTCAAAGCTGACAGATATCTTTAAAAATCCCCCACACAATGGCTACTGTCGAGCATGTTGGCAATCGGAACGTACCACCTGCCTCATCTCAGAGTCCCAACCCTGTAATTGTACGTTGATTTGACAGGCAGCTACATTATGATCATATGAAACAGAGCTAATCACCCTTTCCTGTCTCTTTCATCTGCACCAATGAGCTGCTTCCATATGGAATTCAATGACATTTCGTTTCTGCGCCGCGGATGAGGAAAGGTCTTCTGTGACCTCCGTTTTTCAGGCCCGCTCAAATGCAAAGCAGGTTATACAAGAGTCTTAAAAGAGCCCGCCTTTCAGTCAGCCGGCGACGGCAATCACAGGCCCTCAGAAATAAAAGCGATTCTAAACGTCAGCGCGTTCGTTATATTAAGCCCGTCTGCCTTTCTATCTATTCTCCCCAGAAATTTGTAGGCAATTAATTAAATTCCCATGTCCGTGCCTGGCACTCATTAGTCTAATATCGGCTTTCAAGGGAGCACAGAGGCGGCGGTCGCGGTGCCAGGTCACATCACGAGAGACGGCGAACCTCTGCTTCCCGTTCGCCCTCTCCTCCTTTTATTGCCATTCATTTTCCATCAGCAATACGATGCCTGCATTATGCTTGACTGATGTGGGGAGACAGAGCAATTTCCTGAGACACTTAACACCAGGTCACATGGGGTTGAAATACGATAGACAGATACAGCCATTCAGAGGCTGCTACTCGAGATGATGCCAACCCAGATGTTATGTCAATGGCCCAGGGTGAGGAAAACACTTTCTCAGTGCTTCGATTTTCAAGGACGGCGAAATTGCGCCTCGAGTGCGCTTTCAATTTGCCCAAAGGAACGAGGTGAAAGCGAGACCTCGTTCGAGTAGATATTCAAACGCATTCATTCGACTGCCTCGTGGAGGAGCCTAAATATGGAAATTAACTTTGACTGCCAGATGTTTCCTCTGTGTAATAGAAGTCATTACCATCACATTTAGCACTCCGTTTCCAAAGCGCCTCGCATTACGCGGTGAAACGTATTCCTCCGCGAGCTCGGTAACAGTGCATTACGCGCAGATAATGATGACTTTGTTATCCTGTGGTCTGTGAGGTCCATTTCCCAGCTCCCCTAACTACAAATGTCAGCCCCGACAGGCAATTACAGGAGTCCGATTACTCCCTTCTCCGCTATCGCTCTCCAATCTCTGAGACCCCTGGCGTGGTGAAGAGCTAAAGGTAATTTTCCCCCGGGCCTGAAACAAGGCCGTGAACTTGGCTATTAAAGGCCTAACAGGTTTTGTCCGAGCAGTCTGCTGGATGCCTGAGTGACACCCAGTCGATATTCTCCATCCTCTCGGGTCTTCTCAACTGTCAGCGGGCTGAAGGTAGAAAAAATGCTGCACTCAACGGCTGATGACATGACAAAATCAGCCATAAAAATGTTGAAAGATATTATTCGTAAGTGTGAATATTTCATAATAGTTTTACAGAGGTTAAAGGTTTGCTGCGTTAGCTGAAGCACTTAAAATACACGAATGTATGTTGTAAATGTACTTGCACTGCTCAGAAAGTCGATATGATAGCAAGCATCCGCTTTGTTTTTGTCTACCTGAGTGGTGGAAGTCCTTCAGCGGGTTCAGAATGTAAGGAAAGCGCGACAGCTCCACCTGCCGGACATATACAGCAGCGCCGCCGGTTTCACTTGTTTACAGAGGATGAAATATCCTTTACTAAACGTTTTAGGCAATTTATCATGGTAACCATATTTTCAACAGAACATAAAATAGTTTTAAATTTACACTTTTTTTTAATTATTATTACTGTCAAACATTTTAATCGCAAAATAAATGATTAGAATAAAACGTTTTCAATCTCTTTTCGGGGGCGTTGTTGCTTTGCAGCTAATTTTTTCATTAGATACTTTTATCCAAAGAGACAAATTAATTAACAATGTAAACAGCGATTGTTCTGTAACGTTAATGTTACATTATTAGGTTCAAGTCGTTTTTGTACTGGTTGTGTACTACATAATGCTACGTTAACACTATACATTATTCAAAATGCATTATGTGTACACTTTTGGCCCTGTTGATTTAAACTCTCTTTCCACATACATAAGTTTATTGAGTTTATCCACTAATATCTATAAATTGATATACAACGTGGCAGAACAGTCATTTTTTAACAACTTTTTACAACTTAGATGTATTTTTATTTCAGGTAAATGAAATGACGGTTACGGAAACATTTTTAAAATAAAATGCCCTACACCTGAACTACTAAGGCTAATTTGCGGCTAAAGCTAGCTTTTATATACACACAATTAAATATTTTTATTACACATTTTAAATAACCGTACAAATTAGAGTTTGAGCGGAAATGACGGACAATAAAAAATGTTTTGTTCACAGCGACATTACCTTGTTTTTTCTTCGTTTTCTTATTACAACACGTTCCAAGCTCTTCACGATGTAAACTAACTTTTGAAAAGGCTTCACTAGGGCAAAATCTTTGGTTGTGGTGAAAATGACACCACATATCTGATGGACAGTCAAAACTTAAATACGTTTTCAGACGATAAATAAAAACATTCTTTGCTTACGCTATTTTTTTTTAAGTATTCCCCCACCCTTATGAAAATTAACCATGGTTTTACTACAAATAAAACCGAAAAACCATGGTTGCTGTAGTTAAATCATGGTAACCACAAATTAACCATGGTCTTGCTATGCTAACAGTAGTTTAACCAGGGTAGGCCAATTTGTAGTAAAACTATGGCTATACAAATGGTAATCAATGCGCCAAAACAACAGTTACTACACTTTTACTATGATAAAACCATGGTTAATTTTCGTAAGGGCGTTTTTTAAGACTTAGGAGCAAAAATAAATCATGAGGCATTATAAAAATTTCAGTAACACTTTACAATGAGGGTTCATTTGTTAACATTAGTTAATGTAATAACTAACATCAATGAACAATGAACAATACATTCATTACACTAATCTTTGTTAATGCTAGTTACAAATACAGTCATTCATTGTTTGCTCATGTTAGTTCACAGTGCATTAACTAATGTTAACAAACACAACTTGTGATTTTAATAATGCATTAGTAAATGCTGAAATTAACATTTACTAAGATTAATTAATGCTGTCCCTGCTATAAAATAAAAGAGAAAAAAACAAAAAACAGCTAAAACCAGCCTAGGCTGGTTGGTTAATCTTAGCTGGTCTCCAAACCTGGCCAGGTTGGTTTTAGCTAGTTGTTCCAGCTGGTCTCCCAGCCTGACTAGCTAAGAAAGTGGCCAAAACCCCTGTAAAACAAGCCTTCTGACCAGCTAAAACCAGGCAACCAGCTTAGGCTGGTTTTAGCTGTTTTTTTTTTTTTTTCAGCAGGGACATAGCAGTATTTTTCATTTAACTAAAGTTAACTAATTGTAAAGTGTTACCAAAGTTTCTAATTGTAATGTAACCTCAAGGCATGAAGAGAAAAAAAAAAACTTGAAATTGGTTTTAATAAAAATCAAGCCTTTGGGACAAAATACATGTAATTCGTACAATGCCTTTAATTTTATGCACATCTCACTGCCTGTAGGAATTTCACGTCTTTCAAATGAGCAATTTCCAAGTCTGAATGCAGAAGAAAATGAAAATATTTTGACACTATAGATGAAAGTATTTTTTCAGCAGTAGCACATATGACTGGTACATGACTCTGAGAGAGGAAAAAAAAAAAATTATATATCCCCTAGAGCCATAATAACCATCATGCCAAGAACAGTGACGACAATATATAAAGTGATGCAGCGGCCAGGATCTCAATGAACAGTTAAAATACTATTAACGCCACACATTCATATCTCAGCCTCTGGTTCAGCTCCACGAGGAAACGAGCACATACGCACAGCCGGTCGCCAGGACACGCGAACGGGCCTGATGAGAATAGCACCATGTCATTTCACAGGGATTTGAGCAGAATAAATACACAGCAATTTCTCCCTCGAGGGCTTATCATACCTGGAGAGTATGATGAAACCTCCTGCAATACGGTGTCTCGTTTTTTCCCTAGAAACCCAAGATATTTGTTCAATATCAAGCAGGATGTGCAATGACGACCACGGGTTTCAGGTTTTACACACTTTATTCCTAAAACATCGGCTGCACCATCCATAGCGGCACACGATTGTATGTACACATTTATATACACACACAATTCTCTAAATCTGTGATATAAAATATATAATCCGACAATGTACCTCTTGTCCTCTTATTTGAACACATTAAATTGCTGTACAGGAATTCTGTAGCTACAGCCTATCGTAAAGTCCCCACCACACAAAGGTAAGAACGTGAGCTCCTGTATACTTCATCTGTACACTGTGACAGTAAAAATTGTGGAGAAAATATTTCTCTAAATATTCCTCTAAAAGCAACCTACAGCAAATTCACTTGTCGGTTCTGTAATTAAGACAATTACATACATGACAAACCATTTTCAATTCATTTAGGAAGGCAATATGCAGCTTCCGGTCTTTATATAATATAAAAGATTAAGAAATTACACATTTAAAAACGTACAATAAATAAGATATATGCAGGCATTTCAACTGGATAAAACCTGACCCAAACTGCACTTTCAGGCCATCATCAGGACTCGAGTTCATTGAGATGGACTAGTTCCTTTCCCCCCAGTTGTCGTGAGATGGACACTTGGCATAAACTGGGCAGCCTGGCATTGCCGTAAGTGCGCTGTCTGATTGAAGTGGGTTTGCCCAGCCGTGCCCACGGCGGCAGTGCAGTGATGCTGTGTCTCTGCGGGGTCTGTCGTGAGAAATCGTAGCGACGCTTGCGCAGATCCCCTCGTTTGTTAGAGCATGTTCATTATGAAGTTGTACATTTGGTTGAGCACAACAAAGTGCACGGGCAGACAAGAGCGCCGGTCCTGAGTCGCTGGGTCACAGGTCAGCCATGACAGGGCGTTGTACTGTTCCAGCACAAATCTGAAAATACAACAAATGAGGGAGAAATCCTTTAGCATTATGGATAGTTCATCTAAAAATAAAACTTATTTCATATATTACGCAACCTAATGTCACTCCAAACGCATAATACTTGCATTTTATTTTCAAAACACACTCAAAAAATATTTAAGCCTAAGTTTATGATTTACGTATTTGAACTGTGTATAAAATTCCATCCATTTGGATTCCACATTCGTCAGTCATACATAAATGAAATGGGTAAGAATTCTGTTCAAACAAACAAAACAAAGATTTTTCATGTTTTTTAAGTAAGTCCTTTCTGCTCATCAAGACTGCATTTATTTGATCAAAAATACAGAAAAAAACTGTAATGTCGTGAAATATTATTGCAATTTAAAATATTGGTTTTCTATTTTAATTCACTTTAAAATACAATTTATTCCCATCACACAAAGCTGAATTTTCAGATCAGAGATCTCAGTGACAACGGCTTCTCTTTCAAATTCTAAAAAAAAGACAAATAGATAAATAAAAATATACTAAAGTATTACAAAGTATACTACACTGTTACTATAGTAAAACCATGTTTAGTTTTCTTAAGGGATTTGTATTTGTGTGTACGCTCTCCCTTTTTTCTGTTTTGTTTTTATAACTGTACTGCCATAATGATTTGATTGAAAAAAAAAAAAAAAAAAAAAAAAAAAAAACCATTTGAATTTTGCTCCAAAAACCTGATCTGAAACAAATGATTCACCATACGCGCTTCAAAGTCTCGAACTGAATCAAATGATTCGTGAACCCGCACCGAAGTCCTGATTCTAACTGGAGCTTCGCGTATTACTTCAAATCATGTATTGTGAATGGCTCTTTTCATTTGATCTGGTTTGTGCCAGTGAATCGCTTGAAATGAATGAACAAAATCATGAGTTTGAATCAATTGGAGCGGTTCCAGCATAAATTATTAATTTGGTTCGTCTGTTTCTCTTTTTGCGTCTTCAGCCAAGTTTACATGACATTGTCAGTACTAATACTGGTTTAGCTCACCAGTTTTCTGACATTAACTGAAATAACCAAAAATTATGTTTTTTTTTATTCTGTGAACGTCGCATGAAAAGATATGTGCTTATTGACAAAATGAAACACTTATTTCCTAGATACACTGTCTTTTCAGGCACTTCAGGCACTTGTACGAATCCCGTGTATAATATTTTACATATAATGCAGTTACATTAACAAATTTCCTCAGAAGACTTAATTACTTGGTTCATAAGGATTTCTTTAACAATGTCTTTATGAACATTTATGAGCATCAGCATTTCGGTGGAATGAACTTTTAATTGTGGAAAGGATTTCGTAAGTTTCCTTAAAAATATCTTGAAACATGATGGCGAGAAAAAGGTTCACTGTGGGGTGAACTATTCCGCTAAATAAAAAGAAATTTTGCTGAATCGATGCTGATGAAAGTAATTTATTCATAAATCAAATCCAGTCTTGAATGTTTCATAAATCAGTTGCTCTCCTTGTAACGTGGAATTACAGAAGCTCCAACAAGTATGAAATGGGATAATTTCATAAATGCACAGAAATGCATAAGAAACATGGGATATAGGGAAGAGTGGCTGTAAGAGGATAAAGCTGATACCTGAGCACATCTGAGGTATGGCTGGAGTCCAGAGGGTGAGAGTGTTTACTGTGCAGCAACTCATCTGACTGCACTGACGAAACATTTAGGTGCAGAGAAGCCTGACAGGAAGACAGAAACATTCATTATATGACACCTCTGTGGCTCTGTTAAATAGATTAGATTGTGAAACATGATTCAGACAATAAAGCTGTAATGCATCTCTGAAGCAAAAAGATTATTACGTTTACTGAACCGCTTACCTTCAGGAAGAGAGGACACTGGTTCTTTGCCTGTGGACACGAGGACCAGAACCAGTCAGGCAGTGGGCCGGCTTTAGCCGTGGACACAAAGTAACCCAGAGCCATGGGCTGCTGGAGGATGTTGGGAGACTCGTCGTGAGACTCCATCCTGTCTGTGCTCTGGCCCTGAGGACGCAGAGAGAGGGTGAATTCATAGCTTTGAGAAATGGCTTCAGCTGATTTTATATGTGAAATTCTTTAGAAGGACACAGCAAATCAGTTTACCTTGCTGCCATCTCCTCCGTGGTGGTAATGCGATCCTGGGGACTGTACTGGGGAGGTGGTGGGAGAGTTGGGTATGATGTTAATGAGATCAGGATCAACCAGGTCATTCTCTGACAGCAGGTCCAAGATCCCATCCATGCCGCCCATTCCGTCATTGACATCTGCAAACACGATGAAAACTTACATTAACCTGCTATAAACCAGTGTTAATGTCTTCACAGTGCCATTTTTTCAAAGACGAAAATGAGACTATAACGAAACAAAAACTTGTTTTGGATAAAAACTAAGACGGAAATCTACTGACATTTTCGTCAACGAATAAAAACGAGATGAAAATGTTAGGGAGGGACCATTTGGGCTGTGTGGTTTGAAGGTTAGATATGCACATTTGAACTGTATCATAGCCTATTGATCTACCCAGCGGGTTACATGCGGGCATACATTTGCTGCACGCCTCATAAAACGTTAAAAAAATGTCAATAATCAGTCAATTCAGTCCGTTTTTTGAGAGCACACACCGTAGCAGCGCCTCTTACACAGAACACGAGTACTCTTTCACGTCACATGAACTGAGAAATACACATAAAATGATGGCGAATTGTCCGTTTTGACAAGCATTTGTGTAAACACCCAGTTACGTCTTCTGTGAACGTAAACAGTTAGGAGAATATCAGATGTGTATCAGTACGCTGCATCCGTGTATCCAGTTTTAACCCTTTCACACGCTAGTTTAAAATATTCTAGCTGAGCCCCCAGCGTGAAATATCTGATATTCAGATTCTGAAATATGTGCAAATAAGTGTATTTGGATGTTTAAACAATTTTATGAGCGTGTTAGTTGATCTATGCCGAGTGGCGGTGCCATGTCAGTTTGCGCTGAATCCGAGCTGTGGGATTTACAAGATGCAAATTCATGCTCTCCTCCCAAAAAACATTAAAGTCTCCGGTGAGCTGGGAGAAGAGCACAGTAAACTTTATAGCTACTCAATGGGTATATGATATCAATAAAATGTTGTCAGATTACATTTGTAAGGATCATTATTGCCGCTTCCATAGACATTGTTGTGTAGTTTGCTAACTATAAACGCATAGTTCTACTAGTACTTATGTGTATTTAAATGTTTGGAACCTAAAACAATCATTATATTGTTGAAAATACTGAATAGCTGCGATAATATGAGAAATGCTGAGAAGTGCGTCGGATCTGGCTCTGCGCCAGCCAAAGCCCAAAGCAGATTTGAATTCAGCAGTTGATCATGTGATGTGCTGATCGTACGCGTTAAAGGGTTAAAGAGACAGCAGCCTAATTTAGTTGCTACTGTCTGTGGCATTGATATCAAGCAACAAAAGAAAGACAGAAAAATCACTTTAGCATCCCTAATAAAGATTCATATAAATGTATTTATATAAATAATTATGTCTGCTTGAAAGAATGAAGAATATGGTAAACAAGTTGTTATAAAGAATGCATAATTAGCCTATATAACCACTGGCATTTCATTAAAAAGAAGACCATGTTCTTGTTTCTTTACGAGAAGTGGTTTAATTTCATTTTAATATCAAGTCATGCTGTGTGTCACAGCAGTTAAGTCTGTGTATTTTATGATAAAACATTAATATCAAACCTATACAATGAGTTTGGTCATTTTAGAGAAATAATTAATAAATGCATTACACTGTAACTAAACCCATTAGATTTTAGCTGACTAAATTTACTGTATATTTAGTCGACTAAAACTAGACTAAAACAATTCAGATGACTAAACTATGACTAAAACTAAATGGCATTTTAGTCAAGACTAAGACTAAATCAAAATTTGCTGTCAAACTTAACACTGCTACAAACATAATAAGTGGAAATGAAAGTTGTGAAAGTGTCTGACCATTGATGGGATTGAAGGCCTGGAGGCCGGCGGAAGTGGGGAACACAAGGATGTGAGTGCAGGAGGTGTCCTGAGGAGTGTTTAACTGCGACTGCATGTTCAGGGTCGTGCTGCGGCCAAACACGGAGCCCGTGGACACGGAGTCTACGAAGAGAAAGAAAAGGGAGGAAAATCATGAACTTTCATCAAATATTCAGAAGGACACAGCCAAACAAGCTCTCTGTGTGAAAGCACCACATTAATTACCTGGCATGATGACAAAGGAAGCCTGTGGTTCCATGGCGACTAGACAGGTACTGAGGATGCTGGGACTGTCCGCGGCAGAGATGCCGCACATCCTGCACATTTCCTTCAGGCGTCTGCTGAGAGACTGCAAGTTCCGTCGACTCAACATAATACTCCAATCTGATTGGAGCAAAAACAGCAGTTAGATCAATAGCAAAGAACACATGACGCCAAACACTCTGCATAATTCCAAAACCTACCACGTAGCTCCCCGTGGCCTATCCTTCCGAGTCGGCCAATTACAATGCGCCATGGAAGTGAGGTCATCTGTACGAGACCCAGACACCATTCCCAAAGCTTCTGAAGGCCTTGGCGTCGTGCAGAGCCCTTTTTCCTCCGCGCTCTGTGAAAACGCACAAACACAACAGTCACAACAGAGGCCTGGGGTTGAGTAAACTAAGCCAATCAACGATTATCTCTCGAGCGCTCACCGGTTGGGTACGTCGATGCTGATGACGCAGGTTTCCAGCAGCTCTCCGTACTGGTCTGTGCATGAAGCCAGGAGCCACCTCTGGTCATGTGACAGGCAGTAGGCCACAAACAGCACGTTGTATTTCTGGGCAGCCTCTCCGAAAGTCTCACCCAGCTCTGTCTGCTTGTCCTTCACTGGTGCCAGGACGAACGGCGGTGCGTAGAGATGTAAACACTCTGGTCTCTGAGGAGGGCAAGGACCAAGAGGTCAATATTATGATTCATACACAGTCCTATTTTTAAATATTTAGGTTGAAGTTTCTGCCTTCACTTGATGCCCACAGACTCCAAAATAAGATGATCCCTTTGTGAAACGCCCCATTTTAATATCTAAAGGCAGCTATACACTACTGGTTAAAAGCTCAAGAAACATCTATTACTACTATCAATGTTAAAACGTTTTTGCTTCTTAATATTATTGTGGGTATGGAAGCCCCATTTCCGCCACTGAATAAAAAAAAAAAAAAAAAGGCAGTTGCAAGTTCTCACAAATCTGACATTTTTCTTGCAATTGCAAGTTTACATCTCACAATTTGGACTTTTTTCTCAGAATTTTAAGATATAAAC
>JAHKKF010519429.1:1368-28347 GCA_019740295.1 Labeo calbasu | reverse complement strand
CGTACGGACCAGGTCAAAACCCTAACGTTCGGCATGTGATTTCGCAGGTTAATTTGCCAATTTACACGTTCAAGCTATTTAAAACCACAAGAAGAAGAAACGAAACAGAACTCGATTGGTTACTTGCGCGCTGTTCTCGCACACACCCGAAGCGCGCACAAACACAAAGATGTGTTTCAGACAGCGCGGCAGACTGAGTTGATTCCTCTTTCACCGTTTAAGATGCATACTCATGGGGGTTTGCGGTTATGTCGCTATATTGGAAGTATTTCTGTTTTAAACCATGAAGGCGAGCCAATGAATATCAAACTTTGCGCAGTAGTTATGCCGGCGAACATCTTAACTTCAGTTTTAACTTTACAATTCACTATATAGAAAGTGAAAGTAAAAAACAACTGACAGAGTTTTCTAACGCTACAATACGGCGCATATTCTCTCAGACACGAATCTACTTCAACATGTGCTGATAACGGTATGTAACTGTCTAATAGTCTTAATAATTGTAATTTCAGGCCTATAATCCCCCGGTCCGCCAATGGGGCTTGAGAAAGTGACGTCACCTGCGTCTGCGCAGTGTGACTTGATGCAGCCCACTTCAGAAATACTGAGAATAACGCTAAACAAAACGAAATAACGTTATAACATTTCGTTTCGTTTCGTTTTCGTCAACGAAAATGGAGAGACATTTTAGCATAGTTTTTATTTTGTAAACCACATTTAGTCTCGTTTTTATTCGTCAACAATATTGCATTATACATTTAGTTATAGTCATCGTCACACCACCAGCATTTTCGTCACGTCTCGTTTTCCTCACGTGATAAAGGTTCGTTGACGACGATATTTAGTCATAATTTTCGTTGATGAAAGCAACACTACTCATACCCTTGTGATACCGCTCTATATCAGCTTGGCTGTGATTACCTATGGCACTCGGCCTGCGGCTAAAGTTGAAGAAACACACTTATATCAGCTTAAATTTAAATTTGTAATAAAAATATGCAAAGTTGCCTGTGTGTACGCTCTACGGTTTTAAACAGGCTTGTAATGACCAGCAACAGCATTTGGTGTAAGAATACTGCAGCTTTACGTATATCAGCTGTTCACAGTCATCAGAAGCTTGTATGCATGTTTATTTGACAGCTTATGTGGTGTGTCCTTGTTGCACCCTATAAGCCAGGCAGCAGCTTATTACCTGTATAAAACACTCTTGCAATCCTCACTGCCAGCATTAACTCAGCAAAGCACACACGTTAATTGGATTTGACTGCTATGAGACAAGCTGCATATAATTTGAGCTTTAATTCTATGTGAAGAAAAGAGTGGACGCACAAAAAGCAGAGTCCTGATTGGATTTCATTTGGTAACTGTAGTGCTTTTCAGCTCACTCTATAAATTGATGTTGTCCTCAGATGAGCAACAAGGCCACCCCATCTGAGTGATTTAATTGGTGAAATATCAACAGTATGTTTCATCGTAAGCACTGAGCAGAAGTCATTCAAAAACAGATTATGAGCACACAAAAGTGCTTCAGATTTCAAAGATTGCTTAGCTGCTTTTTGCTGATTGATTTTCACCAACATATCTCATACTAGTCAAGGTCAATTGTATTGAATTTAAGAGGATGCAATGACAATTTGGTGTGCAATAATGTAATGCTAAATTTCTCTAAATGTGCTCCAATGAAGAAACAAATTCATCTACATCTTGGATGCCCTGAGGGTGAGTACATTTTCAGCAAATTTTCTTTTTTGGGTGAACTATTACTTTAAGAAATTCATTTTTCTTGTTCCACAGAATACAGAAAGACATACAGGTTTGAAACAACATGAGGATGAGTAAATAATGAGAGAATTACATTTTTGGGTGAACTATCCCTTTAAAGTGTGGTACATTTTGTGCCATTGCTGCTTTGTGTAACAGTAGAAGGGAGAAAGTGGGAGACGGAAATAGAGACAATAAGATGAAAATAAGACTTTGAATAGTTTTGGTACCTGGTCGCTGGAGTTGAGGGAGACGAGCTTCTGAATAAAACATTGCAGTCGGCAGCAGGACTATATTTTAACTTTATAGGACAAATCCCCAGCCGCTCTCATGAATACCACACCTGCAATCCACCCAGATCAATGGGTCAGGTGGGAGGGCCTGGCAACCCTGGTGAATTTAAACGAGACGACTTTTTGCAGTTACCAAGAGCCAAGCAGTCAAGGTCAGACTCAGGGAGCCGACGGGGCAGACAGGAGCTGTGTGTGTGTGTGTGTGAGGGAATGTCAGACCTGTGTTTTCTCTTTTAGATGAATGAGGGATGTCTAGATAGTTACTAATGATTAGAAATCTCAGGTAGTGCTAATACATCATTTCCAGCTGCTTTAGTGTTTGATTAGTATGTTACACGAATAGGATTGTTTGTATAAATCACATCCCAGGGCCTTGTTTCCATGTAATGTAACATCAACAATTAGGGTAATTGAACATTTCATATATATAAAGGTTATAAAGAGACACTTAAATCACTTCTTCCAGGATGCAAAAAAAAAAAATGAAAATCCAAGGGTAATTATGAGATAAAGTTTAAAGTAATAAATGGAGTCACACTATTAGATATAAAGTCACAGTTCTGAGATATAAAGTTGCAAGTATGGGAAACAAAGATGTAATCATGATATAAAGTCACACTGTGAGATATAAGACCTATATATATATTTTCCACCTCTCTGAGGTGGAAAAGACTTTAATAAAAAGAGCATTATATGGATTTTACTTGGTTTTTAGCTGGTTGTACTTGGTCGTTTGTGATCTTTAACCAGCCTAGTCTTGTTTAGGTGGTTAATTAGAATATATGGACTACCATTCACTTGGCCACAGCTTATGGACAGGTACTGAAAACGTTTTAATGATTTGATTTGATTCTAAAATCACAAACTCTCAATTCCATTGGATTCCAACTAGGGGTGTCACAATATACTGGTATTGGTGATATTTCAAAAAGGATTAGTACACATATGATAATATGACACATAATAATCCAGGTTCATGAAAATACGTGCCTCTATATATATTTCTGTAACACCGTAATTACATACCTTACTGCATGTTTCGTGGCAGTTACAAAGTGAAATGTTCAGAGAATGGCGCTAAAACACACGTTCAATACGTGACCGTGGCATGTTTTTATTATGTTGGTACAGGAATATATTGCTGCATTTTTATTATGCTGCTTGAGGTACGTATTCAGAATTCAAATATCCGGGGCGCGTCGCTAAAGGTTAATGCTCTATCGTGTTGGAAATATCCCCTACACCAAACCCAACCCTAAACCTAACCGATAATGTTAACAAATGCAAAAGTTTTTAAATTGCGCAGTATGTTAAAATTGTTTTGAAGTCGTAACATAATATTCTGCAAGTAATTGTGTGAAAATTAGGCTTTATTAATCAAAAACCTGTGCCTGTAAATCATACTCTGTATGAAAAGGTATAAAAGTTGTCTGAATTTTACTGCCTCTAGTGTTCATTTCAACTGGAAACTGCAGTGATTCGTACATATAGATACGTTTCTTCAGTTTTGTAGAAATGTATTTCTAATGAGCCTATGTTGGATTTGTTTCATTCATACTTGACCCTGGAGGGCGCCCTCGCGCATAAAAGTCCCACTCCTTGTCATCCAAGATGTTCATGTCTTTCTTTCTTCAGTGATAAAGAAATTATGCTTTTTGAAGAAAACATTTTTCCATAGTGGACTCCACGCTATAAAAAACAATTTGTTGAGTCAACTTAAAATAATTTGTTACCCTGCTGCCTTAAAATTTTAAGTTCAGTCAACTCAAAAAAGTTTATTCAGCTTGAAATGTTAAATTATACAAAGTGACAACTTAGATATTTGAGCTGATTCAACTTAAAATTTTAAGGCAGCTGGGTTACTTACCCATCTGTTAAGTTTAGCAAACACAAATATCTAAGTTGTTACTTAGTACAACTTAAGATTTCAAGTTGACTAAACTTATTTGAGTTGACTGAACTTAAAATTTTAAGGCAGCAAGGTAACAAATTATTTTAAGATGACTCGACAAATTGTGTTTTTTATTTTTTACAGTGTATGGTGCCCCGAGTTTGAACTTCCAAAATGTAGTGGTAAATGATCCCAGCCGAGGAAGTAGGGTCTTATCTAGCGAAACGATTGATTATTTTCATAAAAATAATACAATTTATATACTTTTTAATGTCAAACACTTGTCTTGTCTTGCTCTGCCTGAACAGTTTTTTTCTGGTTCATGACAGTTAGGGTATGTCAAAAAACTCTCATCTCATGTTGTCCCTCAACTTTAAAATCGTCCTATATCGCTGTTTTACCTTTTTTGTTAAGGGTGTTTGATCTTCTTCGTATGTTCACTTTGCAAAGACTGGGTCGGTACTTCTGCAATGATGTAGGATGATTCTGAAATGATTTTTGAAGTTGAGGGAGAAAATACGATTGGAGTTTTTCGACATACCCTAACTGTCTTGAACCAGAATACACAGAGTTCAGGGAGAGCAAGACGAGACGAGCGTTTGAGTTTAAAAAGTATTTAAATTGTATTTTTTTAATGAAAATGCACTGTGAACTAACATGAACAAACAACCGGATTTGTATTAACTAACATTAACAAGGATTGATAAATGTATTATTCATTATTTGTTCATGTTAGTTAATAGATTAATGTTAACAAATGACACCGTATGGTAAAATGTTACTGACTTTTTCTTTTTATTATTAATTTATGATTTCTATAGATATCACAATATATTGTTATTGTGAATTTTTGAGGCCATGATAATCGTGTAGTGAAAAATCTACTATCAAGGCAGCCCTAATTCCAACCTTGAGTCATTAAACCTGAGATTGATTTAAGATTTAATATTATTGTTTACAGCATTAGTTGAGAGTTGAGAGTTGAGAATTAACAACAGAGGCCAACAATTATCAATTGCAATTTTTTTTCCAGATGTAATAATAAGCACTCAAATAATTAAATTGCATATAAGTCAATTTTTAAACAAACTTTCTAATTATTTATTATATTTTATATATTTGTATATTATACTCCAATTTAAATAGTAAAACAGTGAATTTCCTAAAGTAAATACAGCATTATGTGACACTCTTCACAAGCTGTTTTATTTACATCCACTGCTGAAACATGGCCAACCATTTTCTCTGAAAATAAAAAAAAATAAATAAAAAAAGCAGGATTTACAAACTATTTGACTGTCTTGACCGCTTAAGGCTGGTATATGTTTGTTTTATTTTTCTTCAGGATTTATGTAGGTTTTGGGTTAATACACTGAGAAGTAGAAGATCATGTTGAATACAAAAAACTTTGGGGTAGGAGTCCACATTTGTTATGTGTAAGACAGTCAGAGGTGAGATCAGGAACAGCCTTGCATCTTGTACCATCTCCACAAGATCAATCTCAGGTCATGATCTCAGCGTTAGCTTGTGCATTCAGGGCTTGGCCTTTCCAAACATCTCAGCATCATTTTCCTGCTGCCCTGGTTTGTTTTCCCCGTGTTATTTTGTATTGAATGCAACAAAGACATATCTTTTTATTTTCCCCTTTAAACCCTCTCCTTTTCCATTTCTTCATTCTGCTCTTCATCCCGCTTACACAAAAGATTCAATTTTCTTCCTTTCAAGCTTTTCGGATACAAATGGCCCATTGTAGTCTAGAACCAGCAATTTATGCTTCACATTAAATAAGTAGTGATCTCATCCTTTACTGAATGAATTATGGATTAACTGATTAAATTATGGATTAAACGGACAGATAACAAGGTGCTTGAGAAACCGATGCCTTTCTCAAGTTAACACAGTGTTGAAAAAGTATGTGCCAGGAGGAAGACAGCTGAGCAGGCTCTGTGAGTTTAAACAGACAGATCGAAGCCAGGCCTGTCACCTACGGCAGGCCTGCCTCCAATGGGACCTAACCTCCCTGCCTCTGCCCTCTGATCCATGCCACTGCTCCTCTTGCTCTGTTTAAATCTATACTGTTGCAGCTCAACCGAGCTCATCCTGCAAAAACCTGAACCACACAAACAGGACATACAAGATTTGGTGGTAAACACTCAATAACAGAGGCCACAGTGGGCAGCAACAAAAATCATATTCTATCAGTAGATCTGCTGATCTACAAACAGGAGCTTTTCAAAATTTCATATTTGAATTGCACCTTTTTTCAAGTAAACGTGAAGAGTATAAATCTATATGTATGACCACTGGTGCTCACTGAAAACATAAGGGATACAGTAACTCATGAATAAAAAAGAGAATATTGCAAGGCGCTTAAATGGTTAAAGATAACAAGCTTTTAATAAACCTGGCTTCAGTCACAAAAGTGTTGTTGGCCAACACATTTCAATACCTTGAGTAAGGCTGATTAAATGGATAATTCACCCAAAAATGAAAAATCTTTCATTATTTACTCATCTTCATGTTGTTCCAAACCCAAAAGACCTTTGTTCATCTTCCGAACACAAATTAAGATATTTTTGATGAAATCCGAGAACCTCCTGACCATGCATATACAGCAATGCAACTGACACGTTCAAGGCCCCAAAAGGTCCACTATTAACCCTTAAATGCATGAATCTTTTGCCAATCACTACACTGTACAAAACAATTTGTTGAGTCAACTTAAAATAATTTGTTACCTGGCTGCCTTAAAATTTTAAGTTCAGTCAACTCAAAAAAAAAAAAGAAAGAAAAAAAAACTTATTCAACTTGAAATGTTAAGTTGTAGTAAGTGACAACTTAGATATTTGAGTTGATTCAACTTAAAATTTTAAGGCAGTTGGGTCACTTACCCAGCTTTTAAGTTTAACAAACACAAATATCTAAGTTGTCACTTAGTATAACTTAACATTTTAAGTTGACTAAACTTATTTGAGTCGACTAAACTTAAAATTTTAAGGCAGCAGGGTAACAAATTATTTTAAGATGACTCAACAAATTGTGTTTTTTGTTTTTTACAGTGTATTATATATTCAGGTCTTTAGTGACCCCTACCTATATATCCAGCATGGCTGCAATAACTGCTGCAATAGCCAAAAACTCTTTTGATATTTTAAAAACAATTATGAAGAATAAAATAAAGCATATTTTGTTACGTTTTGAGTCTTAGAAGGGTTCGATTTGAGCAGATGATTGTACCACCGCCGTCATCGTCAGTTCCACAGTACATTCAACATCTGGTTCATATTCGCCATCTCAATCATATTCGCAAAACTATCGTTTTCAGTGACTTCAAAATGAATAGTTTGATCGCTGGCAGCTTATTTACCACATCCACCATCAAATGACATTTATATTTTATGGCATACAGTCATTGCTCTGCAGTATAGCCATTCAAACCAGTGAAATTTTTGCTGATAATATTCTTTTGTTTTATTCCTGTGGTGATTATTAGTGAAACGTCACGTCATTATTGTCTATTAAATAAATTAAATACATACCTCGGGTCTTTAGAGACCCGAGACATCATTTACTACCCTCTCCCTCCTTCATTTTTTAAAGTTCGACATCAGCCTTCTTAGTATTTTTGAAGCTATTAATTATGAACAATAAAACAAGAAAAAAATCATTAAAAATATTTCATTTTTTGTAAAAAGTGTATAGGGTTGCTAGAAACCCAAGGTGTGCGCAAAAATATGTAAATATCTGATTACTAAATACATGAAATCCACCTTTAGTCCTCGAGATGACACTGTTTGCTAAACTATAATGATGTAATGTATTACTCGTAATTGTCGAAAGCATAAAACAAAAGAATATCATCAGCAAATTTGAATTGGTTTGAATGGCTTTACTGCAGATCAATTACTGTATGCAATAAAATATAAATGTCACTGTCATTTAATGGTGGATGTGGTAAGCTGCCAGCGATCAAAATAATGATTTTGAAGTCATTGAAAATGATAGTTTTGTGAATATGATTGAGATTGCGAATATGAGCCAGATGCTGAATGCACTGTGGAAGTTAGGCTCTAATGATAACGACGCTGGTAAAATCTGCTTAGTTTACTCATCCATCCGTGCTGAATACGTTGGTCCGGGTCGCTAAAGACCCAAATATGTAAAAGTGATTGGCGAAACAGTCTTGCATTTAAGGGTTAAACAGTGCCACCTCAAGGAATAAAGGTGAATTGTAGCATTGAGTCATCAGAGATTTGAAAAAATATACTTACACTAATACACACGTCGGGTCTCTAGCGACCCTATACACTTTTTATGAAAAATTATTCAGAAAACAGACATTCTTTTCTATTTTTTTTTGTTATATTGTTTAGAATGAACAGATTGAAGAGCACTATGAAAGTTGATGTCTAACTTTAAAAAATGATGGAGGGAGAGGGTAGTGAATGACGCCCCGGGTTGCTAAAGACCCGAGGTATGTATTTAAGAGTTAAAACTACTAAAAAAAGTTCAAGACATGTCAAAGACATGACTGTATAACCTCTACTCAGTAATACCTCAACTGAATCAGTTTTTGAACGAGTTCACTGAAAAACTGAAAATGAATATGCTTTCTCAGTTGTGTTCTGATGTTCCAGCCACTAAACAGATCTAAAATTGCATCTGAAATCTCACTCAGTATCAGCGATGTTAATATTCTGCGTGTGTCTTGGTCTGGCATTCAGAGAGGTGCAACAGCGGAACAGGAGCTCTGCGGCGGGATCGCATTAGGAGGGGACCAGTGAGCTGTGTGGGCTGGAATAATTGCTGTCATTCTCTTTTCATCCTTTCACATATTCTGCCACAATTGGTCCACGTGCAAACACACACACATACACACATACGTGTGGTAACATCGTCTCTAGTTGCCTCTGGCGCGGCTGTCAGCTCCTTTTTCTTCAGTCCGTCACTCGAGATGCTGGCGAAAGCACAGTGTGAACACAAATAAATGCATAAATAATCAAACAAACAAATGAGAACTAAATAGAGGGCAGATTTAGATGCTATGGCAGCAGAATCACTAAGGCCCCTCTCTCTCTCTCTCGCTCTTTGACGGAGGGGAAAATCATTTCCTGTTTGGATTATTGGTGAGCTTTTGTATGCAGGAAACAGGATATGATTTTAGACAACATGAATTGTGTTGTGATCAAAGGATGAAACCGCTAAACTGCAGCTCTATTAAGCTTGAAGGAGTTTTGAATCAATGTGCATCCTTGCGTCAATTTGCTTAAGATTTCTGGAGTACTCATCAGAGAAAATAATGGAGCACCTGATGCACAAGAGTGTTTTGACCGACTTACGCGCACAGGCAAACACTGATGAGTGTGTGACAATGTTCTCTCTTATTTAAAAATGAAGAAGTAGAATAAAAAATCTAATTTGAGATGTTTGTGAATTGCACGCCAGGATTTAGATGAACTGAGTGTAAGAAATGCGTGTGAATAGGACATTATTCATCAGCGCTCAAGAGCCCTGTTCATTAACATTACCTGCGTTATGACACATATGAACTCCATGGCTGCTCCAATTAACTACTGCACTTTATCATGCTAATTCAACTAGAGAGCAAGTGATCGAGAGGGAAGAAAGAGAGGAGGAGAGAGAGACTAATGGATTAGGCACTAGGGATTCATATTTCAGAGCTGTCATTGTGGAGAGAATGTGTGTCACAGCATGCTAAGAAATGTAATATGATACACTCGCATAGTTTAAATCAAAGCCTACGGGAAGAAGAAAGCTGGAAAGGAAAGGAAAGGAAAGGAAAGGAAAGGAAAGGAAAGGAAAGGAAAGGAAAGGAAAGGAAAGGAAAGTGGGAAAAGGAAGGTGAAAGTAAAAATGACAGAAAACAGCAGAAAGTAAAAAGGAAAGGGGGAAAACAAAAGAAAAGGAAATGCAAAGGGGAAGTGACATGAAAAGCAAGTAAAAGTAAACAAATTGGAAAAGAAGACGACAAATAAAAAGGCAATTGGAAAGTGGCAGCAATACAAGTAAAGACTGAAAGGAATGGAAGTGTGTGATGTGTGAAGAAAATAAAGTAGAAAAGAAAGAAAAAGGAAAGGATAGGAAATGGAAAAGAAAAAAATGCAGTGGAATGGAAAGAGAGAGAAAAGAACAGAAACAGGAAGTAGAAGGAAAAAAGAACAAGTAGAAAGGAAAGGAAAGGAAACAAAATGAAAGAAAATGAATTAAAGGTACTATGAGAAGGGAAATGGAAAAGAAAGTGAAATGGAAAAAAAGAGGAAGTAGAAAGGAAAAGGATGAGGAAGTGGGAAGAAGAGAAAAAGAAACAAAACAAAAGGAAAGGAAATAAATTAAAGGTACTATGGAGAATGGAAAAGAAAGTGGAATGGAAAGAGGAAAAACAGAAAGAAGAAGTAGAAAGGAAATGGTGAGGAAGTGGAAAGGAAATGAAATGAAAGGAAACAAATGAAAGGTAATAAGAGAAAGGAAATGGAAAATAAATTGAAATAGAAAGAAAGGGAAAAACAGAAAGAGGAAGTAGAAAGGAAAAGGATGAGGAAAGGAAAGGAAACAAAAGAGAAAGAAATTGGAAAATAAAAAAGAAAAGAACCTCTGAAACACTTTTGGTTAGTTTGACAGGTCAGTGAATTTCACAAATCCAGTTCTGACTGTATGTGAACACAAACTAAGACTACAGATCATACAAAACAAATGCTTCCGTGTTTCAAACTTGCTTCCACAATTCACAATATTCCATCTTTGCACCAACCAAGACCGCCACACAGCCCATACCACACCACAAAACTGGTGCATTTAAATGCTAAACCACATGTTATGCTTTCCAGAGAACATCCACTGCAAACTCCGCATTTATATGCTTCCTAGCACATCTGTTCTAAAAAAGCAACAAACAGATTCTGGTTTTTGAATTCTAGTATCTGAATATGCAGTAGGGGTGGAAGGGGGTGTTTGTGTGATTGCACTAAGCTGGAAACACATGTTATCTTCACTGGTTATTAATGTGCAGCTGGCAGAACTGGACGTTGAGCCAAGAGAGAAATGACTTTCATGTGAGTGGACCATCACATCAGGGGCAGGAACTTACCGCTCTGTGAAAGGCCATTTGACCACAGAGTTAAAAACAGAGAGAGTGATGAACAGCCACAGCTTTTAAGCTGACACACTAGTGAGTGGTTTTGTGAGTTCAACATTATTCCTGCAGCTCAAAATGTGCCAAGTGTACAATGGCATCAGTAGCTTTGTCTACAAACTACTGCTAACCAGACTTCCATGGTCCAATGCAAATGCAACTCTTATATGTGTATATCAGTGTGATTGTATCCATCCATTATTTTTCTGAATTCTGAACAAAATCAATTAAGTCTAAATGTTTCTGTCTGATTTAGTTAACCAATAAAATTGGCTGCGGAGCAGGGTTAACTGTTAACTGAGAGTCCATTCAACAATAAAATCGACGGTACATGTTTCTGCTATAGATTCTCAATAAAACATGACTTCAGTTGAGATTCTATAGACCATATGATATCCTATGCACAGATGCATGGTGCTGGGTTATAAATACATTGATAATAAAGCAATAAGCCCCAGGAAGCCGTGCTTTATAGCAAATTTATAACAGCTAAGGGGTGTAATAAAGGGGCTGTAATAAATTCACTGTAAACCACGGCTTCACAGGGTTTATTGCTTTTATAAAACGATTATTCCATATATGTAGTAAGGTTTCACAAAATAAAACAGAGCAAATAAACATTACTCTTCCGCCAAACAATGTAGTTCCTCAGAAGCAGTTGTGGTTGCAACAACGTGGTTGCTGAGCAACACACAAACGTAAACAACAGCTCTGAATGTGGCTCAACCAATCAGAATCAAAGACTGGAACTAGCCGTTTTATAATGTTTATTTTAAGAAGGTTATTTATTTCTTTTACTTTGGTACATCAATAGAAAATTGATGTCAAATTTCACAACATTCGTCTTGCAAATATTGTAACAATCCAGTGAGATTTTTAAGAACAAGGAGTCCTACAAAAGGCTGTATAATCCTCATAGACATCTGATCTTACCACTATCCAGTCAGTCTAAGACTGCACGAAGAGACTGATTTGATACTGAAGTCTAAATCCATAGAATAACTGTGGCTCTTGAAGATACTTGGAACAACTTGGAAAAACTACTTTAAAAAGTCTTTTCAAAGACAAAGTGTGGTCACACCAACTTGCTGTTCTATTTAATAGAAGTTTATTGATATATAAAAATCATCCATGCATTATTTGTGAAATAAATCTACTATTGAACTACTGTTCAAAAACTTGGGTCAGTACGTTTTTTTTTTCCCAAGAAATTATTCTTTTATTCAGCAATGGACACGCTGAATTGATCAAAAGTGACAGGAAAGACATTTATGATGTTACAAATATATAAATGCTGTTTTCTATTCATCAAAAACCCTGAATAACACTGTTTTTTGAGAATTATCAACCTATTAGAATGATTTCTGAGGGATCATGTAACACTGAAGACTGAAGTAATGCTTCTGAAAAATTCTGGTTTGCATCACAGGAATAAATTATATTTTAAAATATATTGACATACACAACCGTTCTGTTTAATTGTAAAAATATTTCCAAATATTATTATTATATATATATATATATATATATATATTTTTTTTTTTTTTTTTTTTTGATCAAATAGTCTTGTTAAGAAGTGAAGTTAAAAAGTTGTGAAGTTAAAGACCCCAAACTCTCTATAGTACTTTTTTTTTTTGCCGTTTCATAGGGGTGAAAGGGGTTGTTTGTATGCTTCCCACATAAATCAGTTGCAAATGTGGGTGGCTTATTAGAAAGCCAGATCTTGTTGGATTAATTTCCATGTCATGTGTCTTCATCACTGGAGTGTGTAATATTGTCGTCCTCCACTTTCTTTGTCTCTGATACAGTTGCAATGATGAAGGCACTGGGCTAATCAATGCTAAAATCACTGCATGAGTGTGTGTGTGAACGCGCAAGTCAGCTCAAAGAACAGCCTCCTGCTGTGCTGACAAATCTGATCTGCCTCAATTACCGAGCGGCAGATCTATCTTCGCATGACCCACATAACGCATCACATTACACACACCCCGGACGGGAGACACACACACACAGGGGTGGAAATATCTTTTGTCTTCACCTTCCTTCAATCATAAGGCTCTGCTGATTTCTCTCTCTTTTTCATCCCTCGTTCCATTCCTCTCCTCAGAGTCATTTCTGCCATGCGGTATTGAAATAGATGACAAATTCAGTCTCTGTCAGGCAGCCGATGTACACCTGAGAGCCTTTCCACCGCTCTCACAGTATGTTTTTCAAAGTGGAAAATTTTCTCATAAAACTTCAGCTCTCTTCATCTGTCCCTTGATGCTTTCTCTCTCTCTCTTTCTCGGTTTGTCCCAGAGGTCTGTCACAGCGCAGTTGAGCTACTGAGCTTTAGAGAAGCTATTAAATGTCCTTTTGTTCAAATTGATTAACAGGAAGGACACCATTAATTGAAAAATATGCACCAAATTAAAGGAAAGAGAACGAGAGAAGACAGATACGGGCCAAGAAAGCTAATAATCCATAAATATGGACGAACGGCACTGGAGCTATGAATCATTTCTGATTATTTACATTCAAAACCTGTGACCTGCGCAGAGGTCACTCGTAGATTACTGCGTTTAAAAGGATTATTTCTACCCCTCATAACCCTATTAGCTCCATATCACGGCTCAAAGACAATGTGGCCTGTTAGCCTAATTAAAACTAATTACTGATGAAAGCTTGATGTAAAGCAAAGCTGGGGTGACACACTTGTCAACACTGCCTTGAGCTCTCTCTCTTTCTCTCTATCTCTCTCGGTGGAGGCCATCTGTTGGAGGTGATTAATCGAGATTACAGTGACCCTTGGTGTGGGACTCACTCGGGCCGTGGTGGTATCGCGCTGCCTGGCTGCGCCGGGCTCTTCACGCTCTGCTTAATTCATGTCATTGGGCTCCAAAGATCAGCTCCTACAGGGGAGCTCGTAACCTCCTCCAGGAAGCGCGTCTGAGGAAAGGTCGGTAGCAGTACATCACCGCGCCTCATCTGACATCCGACCGCCGGAGCGCTTGGCTCGGGGGAAACTCCCACACCGGCCCGTGAGTGGATTAGCATTTTAACTGAGGTGACTCTCTCAGTACAATGGCTTTTGGATCCCATGTTCACCTCTGTAGTTTTCGCCTGGAGCTGTTCGAAATGAATTATTGCTTCAGGCGGCCAGATTTCTTATGATGGGTATTCAGGACTTTAATGATTAAATGATTCACTGGAGTGAAGAACAGGTTTATTCTTATTACACAATCACCCAGAAAGTACAGGTCCTCAATGTCAAGACACTGGTGTACGCCGGAGGAAAGCTTAACATGAGTAGAGATTTTACATATGATCTAAAAATTTGAGGAAAATAATAGGTTGAGTAATAATCTTGTTGAATGCCAGTTACAATCAAGTCAGGCCCTAAAATCTGATTGGTTGAGAGAAATGTAGATAGATAGATAGATAGATAGATAAATAGATAGATAGATAGATACATAGATACATAGATAATAAAGTTTTTATTTACATAATAACTATACTGTGTATATTTATATTTATACAACAGTTCTATCTGGTTCTCGAATCTGATTGGCTGAGAGACGTGATATTCTAGTGATTCTCCAACCGTTTCACTGTTTGTATCACTCCATTTGTGGTATGTCTTACAGGGAGTGTCATGGTGGACACTCAAGTCCACTATAATTTTTTTTAAATAATACTGTTTTTCTGTCACGGAGTGTAGTTTTTTGAGGTTTTTTTTAGGCAAGAATGCATATTTGAAATCTAAAGTACATTCTTGTCTATTATAACTGCTCTTATAACTCTTATAACTGCATTCCATGACACAAACACAGTATTATATATAAAATTATAGTGGTTTTGGGCATTCACCACGACACTCGCTGCAAGAAATATGGGTGCTCCAGAAGGAAACCCAATGCATTAAGGGGGTGAAAACTTTTTGATTTTGAAGATCAGGGTAAATTTAACTTATTTTGTCTTCTGGGGAAAAAAAAAAAAAAAAATATATATATATATATATATATATATATTATATTAAGGCGAAACAAGAAAAATTTACACATCTTCATTCTGTTCAAAAGTTTTCACCCCCCGGCTCTTNTGCATTAAGGGGGTGAAAACTTTTTGATTTTGAAGATCAGGGTAAATTTAACTTATTTTGTCTTCTGGGGAAAAAAAAAATATATATATATATATATATATATATATATATATTATATTAAGGCGAAACAAGAAAAATTTACACATCTTCATTCTGTTCAAAAGTTTTCACCCCCCGGCTCTTACTGCATTGTTTTTTCTTGTGAAACATCGGTGAGTGTTTGAACCTTCTGTAATAGTTACAAATCTGTAATAGTCCCTCAGTTGTCCTCAGTGTGAAGAGATGGATCTCAAAATCAAACAGTCATTGTTGGAAAGGGTTCAAATACACAAAAACGCTGAAAAAAACAAATAATTTGTGGTACCTGAAGGATTTTCCTGAAGAACAGTGGGCAGTTTAACTGTTCAGGATGAACAAGGGACTCATGAACAACAATTACTAAAAAAAAGAAAAAAAAAATCACAGCTGTTGATCATTCAGGTAACAGTACGAATCAAGCGTATGTAAACTTTTGAATGGGGTCATTTTTATAAATCCAACTATTATTTTCTCTTGTGGACTATATGTAAACATCTTTTACTGAGTGTGAATATGTGTGAATATGTGAAATACCTTATTCATAAAATAAAATTTTGGTAAAATAATTAACATTTTGCATATATATACACATACAATATGCATACCATATAAATATTCCATATGTTGACTTTTCAAATTAATGTTTTATAATGTCACTGCTGCCTTTGAGTCTTTTGTTTGATATTCAAGAGTTATACAATGTTTCTCTGCTGATGCCACAACTATGTTATGAAAAATCGTATCTTTTGGATTAAAAAACTTCCAAATAAGAACAGAAAATAATTAAATGAGATCTTTCATGCAAAAACTATTTTTACATAGCTTTACTAAGAATTCCCTATAGATTATGTAATAATAAGAATGAATACATACATTAAAAATCCTTTGAATGCAGTATATATATTATATCATACTAATATCATTGCATACAGTTTGCTCTTGTCACCCACTATCTCACTGAGCCCACTTAAACAGCACACAGCTTCTCCTGCTTCTCCAACATCTCTGCAGAAAACTTTTCCTGAGAACGCAATCTCCAGATGATCTTGCAAAGACCAAACTATTCCTCATCAGTCAGGCTGTATCGACTGACCTCAACATCACTACACAGATGGATTTGACAACACTAAAGCCAGACAAATCAGCCAGAAACCTGTGAGAAGCATTATTCACTACTTAAACAGACACCTTAAAGGAATAGTTCACCCAAAATGACAGAAAACTTGCTGAACTTCCCTTTTAAGAAAAGTGAGAGGAGACAGATCTGGGTTATCAAATGAAGGTGGATCTGTGGACATAATGTTTAGTGTTATTGACAGTTGATAGCTAAAGTAGTGTTCAGGTGGAAAAGCAGCTCTGTCTGAGCAGTAATGCAGCTGTCTGATTTTCTCTTTAATGTGCTGATTCATGAAATGAACAGCAACAGAACAGCATTTATCAAAGGATTGAAAACCCATGAAAGGACGTGGAGTGGAGTTTAATTAGATGTTTGCCTGGGAGGCAGAGGTAACGGCTGGAAGTCATCCAGCTACAAAACCTTTTTAAGTTCAGCTTTGCTTTGAATTTGATAATGAGTATGTATTTCAGGTAGCCTATATATGTGGTATTGACACCACATTAAAGAGCATCAAAACAACATTTATTATTTGAATTTCATGATTTGAGCAGCTGAGACTTTTTTCTATTAAAAGTAACACAACAACAAAGCTTATTGCAATTATTGGACAGCAGGTGGTCTACAAATAATGTTTAGTGAAGTTGTGTTCATGCATCAACAGAAAACAGCACTGTCTAAAAAAATCTTATTGGTTCATCAAAATGAAGATCGTTTAAAATTGATGAATTGATATTGTCAACCCAGGCCTAATTATGATGGTTAACTAATTTACTTGCTAATTTAGGACAGTGAATTGCATACAAAGTAATGCATTAACATAAGACTTAAGAAAATTTACACTTTATGTTATTTAAACCATACATAATTCCAGGATATGTAACTTTCCCACCTTCGGGACCAGTTTTGTCTGCCATAACAATCTTTAAAACAATGTTAAAGTCACTTTTAATCAATTAAATGCATTCTTGATGAATAATCATAAAATGTTATATAAGTAATTATGTAAAATATAATGCATTATGACAAGAAGAACACAAATTGAGTTACATACCTTAAAGGGTTATTCACCCCAAAATGAATATTTTGTCATTAATCACTTACCCACATGTCGTTCCAAACCCGTAAAAGCTTCGTTCGTTTTCGGAACACAATTTAAGATATGCTGGATGTAAACCGGGAGGTTTAAAACTGTCCCATTGACTGCCAGGTAAATACCACTGTCAAGACCCAGAAAAGTAACAAAGACGTCGTCAAAATAGTCCATCTGCCATCAGTGGTTCAACCATAATTTTACGAAGCTACGAGAATACTTTCTGTACACAAAGAAAACAAAAATAACTACTTTATTCAACAATTCGTCTCCTCCGCGTCACCGTAGCGTCATTTTGGAGAATATCCCCTGTACGCAAACAGCGTACGCTGTTCTCTGTCAGCTGCGTCACGCGGATACGCTGTTTTCGTTCGAATCAAAGCGTAAATAAACGGAGAAAACGTATGCCGCGTGACGCAGCTGACAAAGAACAGCGTACGCTGTTTGCGTGTAGGGCATACTATCCAAAATGGCGTTACGGTGATGCAGATGACACGAATTGTTGAATAAAGTCGTTATTTTTATTTTTATTTTTTGCATACAAAAAGTATTCTCGTCGCTTCATAAACTTCAGATTGAACCACTGATGGCAGATGGATTAATTTGACGATGCCTTTCTTACTTTTTTGGGTATTGACAGTGGTATTTACCTGGCAGTCAATGAGACAGTCAAAATCCTCCCGGTTTTCATCCAAAATATCTTAAATTGTGTTCCGAAGACGAACGAAGCTTTTACGAGCTTGGAACGACATGGGGGTAAGTGATTAATGACAATTTTCATTTTGGGGTGGAGTAACCCTTTAAATTCTGTAATGCATAATTTCCCCCCACTGAGAGCAATTTCATCTGCTGCAATAATTTGGGGGATTTTATCAGCAAATGCTGATATATGCAAATAATGTGATTAAATAATAAGCACATTATGCAATTATATCTTAAAATAATCATAATAACATCTTTAATTGAACAGTCCTAGTAGCCTATTTACATATAAAATGCTACCTTCAAGACCTCAGCTCAACTCTAGCGATTTAGCACATGAAAAACCAGCAAACAGAGCGCGGATGCCTCTCCAGCATCCAAAACACAAAAATTGAGAGAAATCCTTCTGCCTGGTCATGCATGACTCCCTGAGCTCCTCCACTTGAGACCTCGTCTGGAGCTAAGCGATAGCCAAACCACTCACTCTGCCCTAAAGAGTCTGGAGCAAGAGCCTCATCCTCGCCAAAACTCTCCCGTTAGACCTCAAATACCACAACGACGTGCCAGACAATTACGGGGTGAACCAACAAGCAGCAAGTGGCACAGGAACCTTGTATAGCAGAGCCAAATCCTCTGCCAAATGATTAGCGAGAGGACAGTGAAGTGTGACAGCAAGCACTACGGCATTGAATCCCAGCTGTTAAAGACTTTAAAAGTCCCCTTAGATGGCCAAACAGGGTCTCAGATGAGAGGGTACAGGAGGCTGATTAATTAATACACCATCACAGGTGTTGTAATCCACTAATACCTCATTAAAAATGCAAATTTGAGGCATCATATGTTGGATCACCTATAAATGAGATGATGATTACTTAGATGATGTTAAATTATTACGCAATCTTATGGAAAACTATTAGAATTAGTGAACAAATGGGAGAGAATTCATAAAGAATCAAGTGACTGCAGTAAATTGATTCCATTATTGCATGGACAAATGGACAAAAAGCATTATTGATTTCAGAAATGTAAGAAGTGTGTGTCAAGAGAGATGGAAATTGATCTGCTGTATTTAGACGAACATAAACATTTTAACGTATTACAGCGCTCTTAACCTTTAAGTGAGAGTTTAAGCGACAGATCTAATTGCTGTATGTTTATAATATTGTTACTCTCATTAACAGGCCCATTGATGTTTGTGTAGAGCCCAGCTGGAGACTCCATATTCACATTGATTTTTTTCCTATGATGAATAATTATTACACAAGAATTAGCAAGAAAGGAAGTAATGATTGATGGTGTATTCATATGCACACACAGACAAATGATCTACAAAATCATTTAAAATGACTCAAATAACATTCTTTGAAAATGGACTATTTCAAGCCTATTTGATTCAAGGATAGTTATAATAAAATAATGAAATGTATTTATTGTGGAACTCCTCTGTAGTACATACCTAAAGAAATTGCTCTGAATACTCTTCCACACAATCAAGGCTGCACAGGGTTCTTAATCACAGAAAAATAATAAAATATCACATCAATGAGCACATTTCCTTCCTGCAAGCTGTTCTTAAAACTGTTTCCATCTCCGCTGATTGTTCTGATTAGTAATGATTTTAAGAGATTAATGTTAGACTTTTTTGAATTGCACCGGCTGTTAGATATTGGCGAGCTATTAAATGTGAACTTTAAAATAGATGTGATTTAATAAGAGCCGTAAATTGGATAATTCCTGTAAATGAATGCTTAATTACGGTTAATTTAGATTTAAAACTAAATGCATAACTATTAATCAACCAGTATAAAAAATCAGACCATCTAAAAACATGCAATTACAGTATTTTGTTAAAGTTTTATTTTCTGATTAATCAAGCACCATTCACTAGCCAAAAAAAGACAAGTGATAAGTGTTCACACCTATTTTTATTTGGCAAAAAAACTCTTGTCAAAGTTAAAATTAATGAATAGGAAGTTAAAATCTACGCTCGCTGGAAAAGTACAGTGGTGTTACACTTTCAAAAGGCACAACTTTGTAACTTATTTACTCCTAAAGGATGCATATTAGTACCTAAAGTGTACATGTTAGTACATTAAAGGATTAGTTCACTCCTGAATTAAAATTTTCTGTTAATTTACTCACCCCCATGCCATCCAAGATATTCAAGTCTTTCTTTCTTCAGTCGGAAAAGAAATTATGGTTTTTGAGGAAAATATTTCATGATTGTTCTCCATATTGCAAACTTCAATGGTGGTCAACGGGTTGAAGGTCAAGACAGTTTCAATGAAGCTTCAAAGGGCTCTACACAGTCCCAGTTGAGGAATAAGGGTCTTACTTGGTGAAATAATTGGTCATTTTCTTAAAAAAAAAAAAAAAAAAAAGTACTTTTTAACCACAAATGCTGTGGTTAAACGTACATTAGGTGGAAGTACATTTTTCGCCTTACCCTACCTTTTTGAACTGGAATACACAAATGAAAAACTAACCCCACATGACCTGTCCAATTCCGATTACATAAGACATGAAGTCGTAGACGCGCATTGCAGAGCTAGTGAAAGATGAGCATTTGTGATTAAAAAAAAAAAAGCTATTTTATTTTATTTTTGTTTTTTTAGAAAATGACCAGTCGTTTTGCAAGATAAGAACCTTATTCCTCAGCTGGGATTGTGCAGAGCCATTTGAAGCTGCATTGAAACTGCCATTTGGACCTTTAACCCGCTGCTCATCATTGAAGCTCCACTGAAATGCTTTCCTTAAAGACCTTCATTTCTTTTCCACTGAAGAAAGAAAGACATGAACATCTTGGATGAGACAGGGGAAAGTAAATTATCAGGAATTTTAATTCTGAAGTGAACTAATCCTTTAACACTTTTCCTACCATTGATGACATTTTCTGTTATTTTACGACACAACACTTCCCCGCCATTGATGGTTGTTACAGCAATCTGTGTTTTTACTTTTATATGGTAGGTGGCACTGTTATGGATATTCTGAAATGGTACAGATCTGTGTAAGCCAGACGGAGTTGACAGAAGTTGTTTACGCACAAGTAAGTTTATACGATCACCAAATGACCACCAACAGCATATAAAATCAAAACAGCTAATGTTGCTGTTTTGAAAGAAAAATGTCGGCACCCATGAAGAGGTAAACATTTGGAGGTGATGATTTGAAGACTTGGACTCTGATAATTCATGTTTTGATCATCATTCTGAATCTGATCCAGACGAAGTCTTGGATACAAATGCAATTTTCTCAGCTTTTTTTCTATGATTTTTTATTTATTTTTTTTAACTTACAAACATTCAACTGTTAATAAAAACAGAATGAATGCTACAAACCACCATATATCTTTAGATATATATTCTCTGTTCATATGTTTACACAAAAGAAAATATTCTGGGGATCATGAAAGATTTTTGAAGATGATCAAATATACTGGTGGCTGCTGACTTAAAAATAACACTCTGGTGGTGAAAGTGTTAACCAAAATCACCCAAAAATGAAAGTTCTGTCTTTAATTACCCTCATGTCATTCCAAACCTGTAAGACCTTTGTTCATCTTCAGAACACAAATGAAGATATTTTTGATGAAATCCGAGAGCTTTTTGACCCTGCATAGACAGCAACAAAACTGACATGTTCCAGGCCCAGAAAGGTAATTAGGACATTGATAAAATAGTCCATGTGACATCAGTGGTTTAACTGGAATTTTATGAAGCTATAAACAAGCTTTTCGTGGGCAAAGAAACCAAAAATAACGAGTTTATTCAAGCAGTTGAAAATACACGCATGTGTCAAAGACTGACACAAAAGAGAAGAAATTGTTGAATAAAGTTGTTATTTTTGTTTTCTTTGCGCACAAAAAGTATTCTCGTAGCTTCATAAAAGGCTGAACCACTGATAACACATGGACTATTTTAATGATGCCCTTACTAGGGCTGCCCCCTAATAGTCGACTAACCATTAGTTGATGAGGAGAGGCTTGGTCGACCTAAATTTTATTGGTTGTTTAGTCACAGGAAAAAAAAAAAAAGAAAGAAAAATCCACAGGAAGCGGCGAAGTCTGTGATGGACAGGTCGTTAATGGCTGGACTATGCGGTAATACATCAGCCAGGACCAAACACTCACCTATCATTCATCAACCTCAAATATGGCTTTTTATCTGAAACATGTAAAATCTGTGGAGTAAGGAAGCTGAAAAGTAGCTTGCTCATTGCATGAGAGATGGAGGTGCCAGTTTGGTTACTTGCTTTTAAAATACTCCGTCATTTTTGGTCATACAGATAAAAGTAATACATCTTTCAAATCTGTAAAGACTTTTATTTGTGTACACTCATGATAACAACGAAACTTTGTGTTTTATAAAATACGCTTTCTGCTGTTTTGGTTTCTGTGAACTTGAGCGCGAAACTCCGTGTACATTTGCCTTACAGATGTAAAAAAAATATATTTATAGACAGTCAAATGTCTACTTTTAAATGGACCGATTCAAATAGAAAACAGATATTCTCAGATTATGTCATCTGTATGAAACACGCATACAGGTGCATCACTACTGTGGAGATGAGGAGTCAGTGTCGCCAACTTCATTTCTTAAGCCGAAAACAAAGAAAGTGCTAATTTATCAATAAATTATGAAAGCATTAATGCAGTCTCCTTGCTGTTAACATTCCTAATTATTATATCTGTCGATGCGCTGTGGCAAGCTTGTTTTTTGTGCGCTTGAGTGCTTATTAAGCTATATAGGCAATTAATGGCTCATTATTATGATTTATATGGTTTATTAATAAACATGCGAACTAATAGTTGACTAATGCTTAAAATGAACGACTACTACTCAACCAGAAAAAACTTTAGTCGAGGGCAGCCCTAGTCCTTACTACCTTTCTGGGCCTTGAACGTGGTAGTACTGTTGCTGTCTTTGGAGGTCAGAAAGCTCTTGGATTTCATCAAAAATATCTTAATTTGTGTTTCAAAGATGAACAAAGGTCTTACGCATTCGGAACGTCATAAGGGTGAGTAATTAATAAAATAATTTACTTTTTTTTGTGAACAATCCCTTTAATATTAGGCACCTATTAGTATCTTTAGAAAGGATACTCCCCCAGTGAGAACTATTGTGCCATTTTTTTCTGAGAGTGTAGAATGCAAATTATTTAGGCTTATCAAAAATAACTGTAGCTGTAATTTTAAATACTTTATTCTGGTCACTCTTGTCTTTAAGATTTTTACTAGACCATTGCTTTTTTTAAAACATGAGATTATGCTAAACCGAAAAATGGTCATGACAACCCAGACGGTTCATTTTACATTATATCAAAGTCACCTAAAAAGCATGACCGCCTGCCTCTTTTATCTGCCTGTCCCAGAACTCCCCAAAGAGACCCAGCACCTCCTTGAGAGACCGCGGAAATAACGATGTTCTCACCATAGCTAGCGGCACGATGCCAACTAGGTCTTTCTGTGCCAGGTGGATCTGTGTCTCAGTTTCCTCATTGCCCGCCTTGATGCCTGGGTATTCCACCGCCCAGGAAATGGACCTGCTGCCTACCGTACTCCCCACTCCATCCACCTCCAGATCCACCTGAACCACCCTCTGCCAGCCCGGCTCCACACTGAAGAAAAAGAGAGAGAGACAGAAACCAATAAGTGCTTTAAAATTGACAGTTTTATAATAATCCAAGGCGTAATGTTGAGAGAGAGGACGCAAGGTCGAGAACCACGCCGAGAGTTTTCTTTTTTTAAATATTCAAAAACAATGTACCTGCGACCACAGAGAGAGTCGAAAATAACAGATTGTGTGATGTAACAAGTCTCCAGAGGAAGCAGGTTTGAAGCCACGTCAAGTCAGTTAGAGTTTACCATCACGAGTCGATCGAGGAACAAGGAGACGCGCAAGTGAGAAGCATCATAAAAGAGCTGCTGAGTGCAATGACACAGCTCTCAGCGATTACCGCACCGCAACACATTAAAAGAAGGATAGAGAGGAGAAACCCAACAGAGGGGAAAAGTAAGGCAGGAGGTATAAGAAAGGAAGTGATATGGAGAGACAGGGAACAGATGGAGGTAGACACATACAGAGACTGCAACTGACAGGAACAGAGGAATGAACGAGAGAAAGAGAGAGAGAGACAGACAGAGAGAGAGAGAGAGCATGAAAAAGAAACAAAGAAACAGAAACTTCATTTTCTGCCTGAGGTGGTGATCACCTTGCCTCAAATTGCATGCAGAGTTGAAGAACAACAACACAGTTTCTAATGTTTTTCTTGGCTTTACATCAGTGACTCCTGAACTTTTCAGGCAAATGGCCAGGACAGATCCAGACAAAAGAAACTTCTTTGAAATGTTTGTTTGCCAAATTAAAAGCTACTATTAATTTAAAGTAGTTTGTGTTGAGCTACTGCTTTGAAAAGTTAAGATTCGCTACAAGCTACAAAAAATAGCTACACTGAGAACGTGCAAAGGGGCAATATGCCCCTTCCCCCCCAATAAGAAAACTAACAACTAATAACTATCCAATAAACTAATCAAATTCTGTGACAATCAATCAGTCAATCAATCAATAAATAAATGCATGCTTCTGAAATTTGCAAATTGGTCCACTTGTAATGTCACTACTAGTGAGAAATTGGTATTGTAGTAATTACCCAATTGCTTAGTTGTCACCGAAGTTCTCTCTATTTCGTTCTGGATCATTAAACTAATACGCTGCCTAAGAAGTTTGTCCTAAATCAGTTTCGTGAGGTACCTTCATGCGTAAACGTTGTCTACAAAACCTGATAGGGAAGTGAGGCAACAAGTCAACTGTTTAAGCTTTCGGACAGATTATATATAACTCAGGCTTTCTTTCTGAAACAAAACAGTAAGGAGTTTTGAATGAATGAATGATTAGCCAATTAGGCTGATGGTATCAAAACTAAAGATTTAAATCTTTCCTAAATAACAACTAAATTATTTAGTTATTTTTACATGACTGAGTCTAAACTCAGCTCAAGTACTGACAGGGAATGAAAGGGACTTTACAATGAGAGAGGATTGCCTGAAAGATGATCTGCTAGAAAGAATCAGGCTTTCCTGAGGGAGTTGATTGTCTGAATGAACTGACTCACTAGAATTAATACATTTTTTCAATGCTACATACAGGAAAGGACGGTCTGACATTCCAAGGCCACAAAGGGAGAAAGAGAACAGGCTGTGTAGATGAATGGACTCGCTAAAGTTAACTGTCTGAATGAAGAGATTCACCAGAATGAGTCAGATTTTTCAAAGATACACATAATGGACAGAACCTTCTGAGTAAACTGATTTACTAAAGCTACATCTGAACCAACACATTCATTACAATGAACCACTGTCCGATGCTACATATAAGGGACAGAACCATCTGAATGAACCAGTTCACTACAGTGAGTGAGACTTTCCAATGCTACTGTAGTGAATTTTGCTTTCGCCAACCTAGGGAGGCGAAACAGCGTAGTGATGGGACTCACATCACAGATGACATTATGATTCTTGGATCATGTGTCAATTAATGTGTGGTTATGAGTACATCACATAAGAAAGATTGGTGGGCTCTCTAACTTGTAGAAGCTCTTACTGTATTATCAACATAAGGAAGACACAAGTCGTAATAAAATAAATTTTATTAACAAAAGATAGACAAGAGTAATCAACAACTACTAAATGAATACCATGCACGAAAAAGGAATAAAGTGCATAAGATGCATAAAATGCAGGTGATTATGCTGGGTGTTGCTATGTCAGAGCTGCGTTATCTGGAAAGATAAACTGCTACTACTCTGAAACAAATAAGGTGAAGAACCTTATTATGCATCAAACAAACACGTGTAAGATTTAAGTTAACTGCAATCAGCCACATAATACCTAATGTAAATTATAAAATCATATAGATAATATACAACAATGCCAAGGTCTCTGGAAAAGTTTTGAAAGTGATATTTACGTTCGATGTGGTTGAGTGAGCGACTGCTTCCACTGGTTGCGCTGGTGGCTGTACAGTGGGGAAAGGAGCCGGAATAAGTTTCGACAGCCTTGAACATGAAGCACTGCAGGATGCTGATCTCCTGGAGCACCAAGAGGTTCTAAGATCTGGAACACGCAGATGTGGCCCTGGAGTAGGTGCTGAAGGTCCTTAGCTTGGAACACGCAAGCAAAAGTTCCCGAAGTGAAGGCTTGCTCGCCAGAGCTTAACCTTGTTGCAAATGTCAGTATGTCTTCTGCCTCTCCGGGCTAGAGACTCAGAACTTGGTCAATCTGCTTTGTCCCTCTAGGATGGAGTAGGACTCGGGATGCTGCATCTGTTGAGTCTCGCTGGACGAAGAACGTAGAGTATCTCTTTCCTCAGAACATGGTCATATCTGTTGCTGCCTCAAAAGCTGGAGACTCGGACTTGGTATTTGTTGTTGTTTCACCTTTGCGGGTCGCAGACTCAGAACTGGTGTAGCTGTTATTGTCCCTCCTCTCGCGGGACCCAGATTTAGAACTGAGGTCGATCTGCCATCGTCTTACTGGATGGGAGACTACACATCACTGTCACCAAAAATACTTATTTCTCTAAGTAATGCGTGTGTTGTAGTGTGCCTCAGTTTTAAGGTTTGAAAACATAGTTATGAAAGGACTTGGATCTTTGTGATCTCTCTTTGTTTCACCCACTGCTGCTGCGTCTGGAGGTCTTAAGGAATTTTTATGGTCAGTCACAGGCCAAACATTAGGAATCAGTCTCAAGGTGGGTGGAGGGCAGAAACTGCATTTTGACCAATAGGAAGGTCTGTTCTTCCCGGGCTTTGTACCA
>JAHKKF010519428.1:3463-31378 GCA_019740295.1 Labeo calbasu | reverse complement strand
ATTTTGATGAATACAGATAATATATAGAATTTTGTCAAATTTATAATGTTATGCTTAATGAATATATTTTTATTATATGTATGTATATATATATATATATATGTATATATATATATATATATATATATATATATGTGTGTGTGTGTGTGTGTGTGTGTGTGTGTATGAGATATATCTTTGCCACGGGACATAGATATAAGGTAAAAAAATAAATAAATAAATAAATGAAATAAAATCAAATATATTTTTTCAATATCTATAAACTAAATGTGACTAACTGTCAGCCTAACAAGAAAGAAAGAAAGAAAGAAAGAAAGAAGCAGAGGGGTTTTGTGTGTGTGTGTGTGTATCTCAGTGTATTTCACACTCTCTCTCAAAGGAGGCCAGAGTGTGCAGAGTGAACGATCTCACACACATGCGATGAGCCAGAGGAGAAACACACAAACACACCCTCAGCTCCTGCCTGCGCTCACACACATCCGTTATCACATTTATAGGATATTGCAAAATCACCCTTCGTTTAGTTATTGTTTCTTAACAAATTTTGTCAGCACATTTTAGCTTATCTGCTCAAACTAAATGTTCCAGTTTTTATTTGCCAAGCAAACTGTTTCTTGTTCATGCATTAGTGCACACTCTCACCAAACACACTGTTAACACTAAAAATGGTTTAAAATAAAAAGAATAAGGTACATGCTGGAGACAAGCAGCACAATCCTAAACATGACATCAGTAAATTTAATTACCTATCAATTACCCTGCTTAAAATCATATCTGTATTCAATAAACCAAACTCTTTTACAACTGTTTGCATAATCTAAAATGGCTAATATTAAAATACCGTATATATCTGCTGTTTAATGTATCGTTAACACATTATGAGAATTGTCTAAATTATTTGTACATCATATGAAGTATGCCAATGCAACAAGAGTGAATGTTTTTATTGCACAATATGGCACTGTCTTTTCTCTCATATTTAAATGAGCTTTTCACTGGAAAGCTGACATGTAAATGTTTGTCAAGCTTTGCTAGTATATGCACAACAGGAATCTGCTTGTCAACACAAAATAAGGAGAATCACTCAAAATATGTCTACAGATTATGTAATGTTTCATACACAGTAATCTGGTCGCCTAAAAAGAATGTGAATACTTATGTAAAGTGTGTTTTAATATATATGAATGTTATTGCATCAAAAAACAAAACGTCAACAGGTTCGACTTCATGCATCCACCCAATAAAAATCACTGCCTCAAAAGCTGATTAAAAGTAAATGAGCAAAAATGGTGTAGAAAAGTTAAATTAGTTGTAAGAGCTGCTTGTGTTTGAGATTTTTTTAACCGCAACTTTGACTTAAGTGAACAAGTACTTGAGTCACAAATGATGGAACAGGCTAGAGAAGCGAACGTCTAATTCCCACATCATTTCTGAAGGGCTAATAAGCGTGTTTGTTGTTTCTGTAAACTGAGATATTTCTCTGAGCATCAGAATCTAAACATAGAAAGAGGAGAGTGGAGAGTTGAGGAATTCCTTCTATCAGTATCTTACAACAGAAAACTTCAGCTAGATCTGACCAAAACCATTGACGGTCCAAAACTGTTTAATGAATTGAGCAGAGAAAGCAAAGCCACGAAAAAAGCCATTGAAGAGTTTGAAAGAGACTTTGTGTGTATGTATATGTTTCCTAATGGTCCACCAGCGGTTGTAAAGTGGCAAATATTTTTTTTTCTCTCATATACAGAGGTCTATAGCTCTGTTTACAGCCCCTTTGGGATTGGGTTTCTGCCATGTAAGAGTTTATGGAAAACTTGTTCTTTAGAGCATTTCTAGTCAAAACTAAATTGTGCAGAAAATCACAATCCCCATCAATAAACTGTTTTACAGCAACATACAACAAACCCACAAACAAATCAAATGTACAGAAATTATAAATTGCAAAAACAAACAAACAAAGAGTTCCATACCATCACCGTACTGTCAGATCAAAATCTTAAACATATTTGATTTTCATGCTAAACTGCTGAAAAGAAACTCCAGTAAAATTAGCAACACAGACTAAATTCACAATCTCTATGATCTTGGCTATTATGGGACAAAATATGCTTTTAAACTACTATGTTTCAGCATGCCGTATCATGTCACGAGCCGAGTGTGAAATCAACACAAAACATCACACGTTCCAGCTATCACCCTCAGATGCTTGATAAGATGGATGTCTGACATTCACTTGGTAGTAAACAAATGTATCCACGAATTGCAGAAAATCTCCTTTCTCTTCCAATAACACACCAACTAGAAGCTTTCTCAACATACCAAGCATGGAGTAGAGCGATGTTCAGAGGATGTTTCTGCTATTGCGTATTTGAAAACCATTACATCACTGTCTGTCCCCTCGAAAAAGGGGAATATGTGCGTCTGCGGTGCTGTGAACACTAAAACACACACAAAACACCTCTAGCTCTTACTTAAATGTATCTCATTGCATTAACTACAGCATGAGCATGTTCCACTAACACCTAACAATCAGGAAGTGTTCAAATACTTCATTCTGAATGCTACATCTACTGTTTTATCATTCATGGAAACATAAACATTCTAATGTAAAAAAAACTGCAGACTTGTATCAGCACACTGGATAAGTTATTCAATAGAAACGTCTCCATAAGTGACAGCACAGAGAGCTTCACTGTTTGACTCATTACATGTGTGTCTGTCAATTAGAGGAAGTTGAAAGTGGAGGTGTGTGAGTGTGAGTGTGTTTTGTGGCTGTCTGTGGTGCTTGTTAATCTCTGTTAAATGAGAATCATAAAATGCAGGCTGGGTGTGAATTAGGAGGACTAAGTACCTCATCACGTCTTTATAAATGCTACTTAAAAAGAGACAAATAACATGCTGTTTACAAATAACACACTGTTAACCCTTGTATGGTGTTCATATTTTTGTTACTCAGCCAGTGTTTGTGGGTCTGGTGGCCCCGCTGCATTTTTTGGGTTTTTAATTCAACACAATTAAAAAAATATATGTTAAAATACTCAACAGATCACATTTATAAATTAAACTGCTACAGCCTTGTGCAGGAATGGCAGGGGCAGAAGCACACAACTCACACTTACACTCACACTCTCTCAGACTCTCTCTCTCACACATATTCACACATACACATACTAATAGCAGGCCCAGACAATAGGGGGACAGAGTGAAGTTACACAGGACCTAAAATTTCCACTCTTTTATTGGCCACGGGTCCAGTGGACCCGAACATCCTGTGTGTAATATAAGTGTGTAGGAGGGGTGTACAGTGAGCGGTCATTGAAAATTTGTTCTGATATATGTTCTTCACAGAAAATGAGCCAAGGCCAATGAGTATGAGCTTGATAAAGTAATTTTGCGTATCATTTTTCTTTTGACATAAAGTGAAACCATACAAGGGTTAAAGCCACTTCATACAGTTTGGGGACTGTTTTGCATTTTGCACTGGTATAAAATAGCATAAGAGACAAATAAATATAATTCTACAATCATGCTACAATATCTCTGTGAACACTCTGTCTAGAGTTAATGTCTGTCTATCTATCTATCAACAAAAATTCTTTCAGTAACATTAATAGAATGTTTGTTCAAATGTATCTGGTGCTGCTTGTTTGCTACTTTTTTCAGAATGTTCAGAGAACATTCAAATGTAACACTCCCATAATGTTTGCAAAATGATACAATTTAAAAAATATGGGCGTACTGAATGTTCCAGAAATAACGTTGTCATAAATTAATGGGAACGTTAGTAAAACGTTGCTATCATCTGCGATATTAAAGACGTGAAAAAGCTAGATAAGTTTTTAACTTAACAAGTTAACTACCATTACCTAAAATCTATAAAAACAAAAAATGAGGCTTTTTAATTATAATTCTTGAATTATAAAGTCTGGGGCTTTGATATGACAAAATAGAGGAATTCCAGACTAACCTATGTAACACCCTAAAAAATAACTGAAAAGACGAATATATAGACAGAATATATCTAGTTTTGCTTGCTTACGGGGTCTTGTGTAAAACTGCTCGCCGTCACGTCGAATGAGACGCCTTTACGTCAGCCGCTGTCTAATAACGCGATAATGTCGCGATGAGTGAAGAAGAGGTTTTTAAAGGACTTGGACCAAAAAAAAAATATATATATATATCAAAAGAACCTGTTGACCGCCACTGAACGCTGGACTCTCACTTACTGTACAACACACCACGAGCTCTGTGATTTATGCCGAGGCTACTGTACTGACACACACGCGCACACACAACATAAACGGCTGTAAGAACTAGACTGTTACATAACAAACATTTATTCACGTGCATTTTATTATAATTATCATAATTCGCATTGCTAGAATAGTTTGTTTTTACTTCACACACAAATAATGCATCTAGGCCTATATTGTTATGCTTTATGCAGCGTTTGCTTTTACGTGTAAAAAATGTAAACAATATACTATTACTATTAATATTAAGCCAAAGACAATAAAAAAATAATTAGCTGTCTTGTTCTTATTGCCGTCATCGTCATATGCTAAAACACTAAAAAGTAATAATATTAGATAAATATTATACAGTCTATCCATAAAATCCTTGTGTAAAATGTAAAACAAAATTTTAAATACTTGCTTCGAAATATTCATTTTCAATAAACACACACGCAAACTAAAAAAAGCGTAAAGTGAAACTCAGTGCAGCGTACCCGAAGACACACATGACACGAGATGAATGAATCAGCTCTTACTGTTGGTAGTCGTGTTTACAGTAGAGTTTCTGATCTCTGGAGTAGCAGCTCATGGTGAGGAGCTGCTGACACACCGAGCACTGCAAGCACTCTTCGTGCCACGAGCTGTCGTTGACCCGCAGGAGGAAGCGATCAGAGATCGGTCTGTGACATCCTTCACACACACTCTGATGGACACAGTCTGAACCTGATGACAAAACACAAGCAATGCTCATCAGATATACTTCCAATGGATAATTAAAAAAATACAACACATAAACAAATAAATGCGACATACATTTCTAAACTCGTTTCTGAAAAAATTGTTTCCTTAAGTATCATAATATAATCTGAGTGAAAATGCGCAGTTGTTACTTTAAGGCTACGTCAAAAAATGTGTATTTTGTTTTTAAAGTCGAATAGAAATAACTCCTAACGTAATCAGACTGATTCAGCAATTTTATTTAATATACGAAATTGTATTAAAAAAAAAAAAAAAGAATCATACAATGATTTACCATACAATATTAAATCTAATTTACTGGCTTCAAAAAAGGTTAATTTGTGGGTTACCTGGAAAAAAAAAAAACACTTTTACTTTGTTAATTTTGAATGAACACGCAAGCAGCACTGAAAATATACGTCTATTAACTATCTATTAACTATATATTTGGGTATTACATTTTCTGCCAAGGTTGCTGTTATTTAATACAACTGTGTTTATATTACCAAAAAATAGAAACAAAAGAAAAATGCCTTTATCCACATAAGCTGCGGTTACAAAACATAACTCATATTTTTTGCAAATGTATGACTCATTTTAATATTCGCTCTAAAACAGCTGATTTGTAGATGAAAACCAATAACGATTAAATGATAAACACAAATTTATTCCATTTATATACTACTGATAAAAAATATAATATTTAAGTTTTTTGTTTAGATGTTTTTAATTATGCAACGTTGTTATAATAATTAAAACATACATGTACACTCTTTTGGCCTTTTTTTGTCTAAATGGTTCCATAAAGAAACTTTAACATCTTTCAGAAGGTTCTTCAGATTATAAAAAGGTAGAGATGGTTCTTTAAAAAACCTTTGATTGAATGTTTTTTTATAGACCTAAAAATTGTTCTTCTATGGCATCGCTGTGAAGAACCTTTCAAAGCACTTTTATTTTTAAAAGTGTAGTGTAATTTCTAACAGTATGTGTCATTTTCATAAACTTACAGGCGCTGCACAAACACGAAAAGTGCACATTTGTCTAATCTGACCCGTAAAAAGTACTGTAATTGGAGTCACATAATATTTTTGACTTATATTTTTTTGACTAACTTATGTTACATTTCTGAAACGAGTGCAACTTCGATGCAAATTTCACCCATCATTTGTTTCTGTGAGGGTGTGAAACTCACCCAGCATCACTCCCAGAGACTCTGCTCCTGTTCTGAACTGATCTTCAATTTTGATTCCGTCCAGCATCTTGAAACAGCAGGACTGATGTGTTTGCAGGACAGCGAGTCTTTGCTGACCTGTTGCAATGTCCAAAAGAAGTGTATAAGCAGCAGCAGGCGGACCGTGACGAGACAGAAACTAAAAGTAAAATAAAACTATCTAGTCTCGCTTTGCTTATTCTGCAAGGCGAGACCAAAACACACTTTTTTTTAAGAGTACGAGGTGTTCAGCAGATCAGCGACGCTCGATTTTGAGGTTCTTCCAACGGGGTCCTTCGAGAGAAACAATATGAAACCGTCCAGCTAGAGCTTCCTGTTCTCGGTCTAAAGTGAGATCCTCCAGGAACCGGCTCTGATAATCCAGCAGCGGGAGGTGCGTGTGAGCTGTGAGCTCCTCACTGAGTGTTCACGAGTCCTGTGCTCCTCTTGAGGAGTCCGTGGAGCTGCTCAACTCCCTCTGATCGCGTCATTCTCCCGAGCTGCATGTGATGCTATTGGTGCTGGATCACAGCAGAACCGCCTACAACACCAGATGTTCTGAGGAAAAACAGACAGCAATAATTGTTAATATAAAAGTATCTGGACGTCATGCACTATTAAAATGGTTCGCAAAAAATAAACCGCATATGGACATATCTAAATTCAAAAGTCAAAAACATAATTTCATCCCTGGAACAATTTAAGTGACTCCAACTTTAGTATATTTAGAGGTCAGATCAGGTAGAAAAACCTCCTTCAGGCAATAACGACACATTTTCATGTTTCACAGTGTGCGACCACAGTATTTGCGAATACAGGTTACCGAATTCATCATGATGATTTCAACTGTGATAACGACAACATCAAAGGAAACAATACTTTGTAATAAATAATGACGATGATTATGAATATTATTGGTTGTGTCTAATATTATAAACTAGACTGCAAATATAAAACACGTTTTAGTATAAAAGAAACTTCATTTTTCATTTTCATATTTTAAATAATAAACCTATAAACTAACAAGAAAAATCAGCATGTAATTTTGGGTCGTAACCATATTAATTCTCAAAATATTTTTGTCTTTGTTTCTTTTGTCTCTTATTACAGGAAATTATATATGAAGAAAATTATGAAAGTGCCTTTCTATATAATGTAACTGAATATGAAATACAAACTATAATTAAAAATAACTTTTGAACTTAAAAAAAACATCGAATATTAACTTCTTACATTCGATTTTCCGCTTTCTGTCGTGTTTTATTGAATTGTTTTTGTCATAAACAAATTCTCAAAGCATTCAGCTGTGAAATCAAGGCAATATATTTAGAAGCTCGAGTCAGATATTTAACAAAGAATCATTTCATTTCTCGCGCAGCTGCTATGAAAACTGCGCTTTTATCTTCATGAAGTGACATTATCTGCATGATTAATAAAGACCCAGATAAAAGCTGATTTAATCTCTCCGCGCATAATATCCATGTAAAATTCATAAGGAGAATCTTTTGTGTTTCAGATCTGCGCAAATTCATTTCGCAGACAGACATCTCGGAGCAATAAACCTGCGAGGAACAAGAAAGAAAGATAAAGGGGGAGTTTGTATCTTTATTACTTTCCTCATTAGTATTCTTCTCTTCTTTAATTATGACAGGCTGATTTACGTTCTCTCATGCGGACGAAATATGCCTTTCTCCTGAACATCTCACCATGTTTTTTTCCAGTTTTATATAGGATAAATAAGGGAGATTTATTTCGTACCGCTTCATATCTGAGAAAAAACGATTTATAGATATTTATTGTGGTTTTATATAAAATAAAAAGAGATCACTATCATTTTCATTCACGACATAAAACATTTGTGTACATTAACACGAAATAAAATTATTTCTGACAATTAAACTACATTATTTAAAAAAGATTACTATTTTTAATGGTCACTAGGATATTTGGATGTATTAAAAATAGTATCTTATTTAACGCTATATTTCCAAAGACAGGCCCGGTGTCTGAATAAGTGACTCTTCAAAGATGAACGAAATATGTAGTAAATGTTAACAATCATGCATTAATAATAATAATAATAATAATAATAATAATAATAATATACATATATATATATATATATATATATATATATTTTTTTTTTTTTTTCCCCTCTAGAATTTGTCAGTATTTTCGTCTCTAGCAACCGATGCCGTACTTGTGATACGTGTAATTAATAATAATACGTCAGTCTGTTTTTTGTTTATGTCCTTGCAAAAATGTACGTTTTAAAAGAAAAGCGTTCTCTGTTGCTATGGTAACCTCCTCCAGCGAACGCGATTTCCGTTCGCCAGCGTCTATTTCGCGCAATCTATACTAGCATTCTTATCAGTGTATACTTTTATGTAAAATAAATACATCCTACTGAGAACACCCTGTTTTTTAAAAAAGAGTTTTAAGTCAGAATTGCCATGTAAGCGGACACAAAACCTTCAGAACTCTAATCAGGTCATTTCCAATTCCTTTGTTATTTTTTCCGTAAACGTTATCTTTAGAAATAAACGTAAAAGTCTTTTAGTTCTAATTTTATATAAACAGTGTAAAGCATCAGTCGTCCACTTTGTTCTGTTTTGAGTTTGCTACTTCTGGGGGGGAAAAAGCTCACAGGTCCAGCCATATTTAGCTAGACAATAGCATAAACGCTTTTAAAATCAAACTTAAACAAGAAGCGGCATAAACGACATGCATGCATAATTAAATAAATACTATAGTCATGTAAATACATTATAAATACTCCTTGCTCCTGTTGTTTTTCAATAGACTGTCAGTAACTGCTCTGTTGCGTGGTTTCATATTGTGTTCTTGCGCCCTCTAGCGTCAATCGTCCTGCTATTGAACTTATTAGTCTGAAATGGTCATCCAATTCATTAAAATACTGAATAATAACCCTATTAATAACTATAATAAGTTTAACATTAAAAAAATAACAACGCTAACCTCTCTAATCTTTAAAACCGTTTTTACTAAATCTTATAAATGTCAATATTTGGGTGAAATGACCAAATTTAGAAGAGCGTAGCCATTGCATGGCATCTCGAGTAAAAACTAAGGTGGGAGGTCATCTTTCTCCATCTCATGCTGATTATCATTTTTACATGATTTCTTTACTGCATGATTTCAAAACATATGCATTGAAATTGGATATTTAATCCTGTTGCATTTGATATTGAATGAAAGAAATGCAAAACTCTTGGGATATATTTTTCTGTTTTAAATCATTAGAACCATGACTCAAAACAATGAATAATTTGAAGAAAGACCAAAGACTGTCATAATGCACCAGTGTACATTACAAGTAACGCAAGTTAAATTTACAAGAAAATATTTTTTTTTACTTTAGTTACTTTTTCAAATATGTAACTCAAGTTACTTTATTTTCCCATTTACTGACTGACAGCTCTCATGTCAGTGTGAACATGATGTTTACTTTAGTTTTAGACTAAATGTGACTAAATTTATTCATCTCACTTGTACAAAAACAGATTCAATATTCCTCAAAATGAAAAAAAAAACTGTAAAATGCAAACTCAGAATATGAAGCAAACCTGCAATAATTAAATATTAACACAAATATCCTTGTATTTCATTTCATCTTATTAACCAGTCTTTGCTGCTGTCCTTCAATGATCTAATTCAACCATACTAATAAGCAAAAATGATTTTAGATAAACATAGCATTTGTAGTTTGTTTTTATTATTATTAAATGAGTGTTGACCTTTTTTCTCCTGCATTCTGCTGTACAAACTGTAAAACAAAATTACATTTTCTTCAGAACGAGGCATACTTTTACAAATAAGCAAGCCTTGCCCAGATTCAAAAAGTAATGCAAAAGTAATGTAACACATTACTTTCTATAAAAACTAACCAGTGTAATTAGTTACTTTTATAGGAAGTAATGCAAAATTGTAATGCATTACTTTTAAAAGTAATTTTCCCCAACTCTGTAAAGCACTGTCATTTCATATCCTACAGATAAGAATGAAGTTAGTAACTGTGAGCAAATTCTTTTCATAACAGTGGTTTATTTATAGCACCATTTATCAATCTGACAGCCATACACACCTGCAGACTCGTGTCAAAAGTCAAAAGAGTTCACCATCGAGTACGAGTACACCATCGAGTACATTCAAGAAGTAATGCAAAAAGTAATGCAAAAGTAATGTAACACATTACTTTCCATAAAAAGTAACCAGTGTAATTAGTTACTTTTATAGGAAGTAATGCAAAATTGTAATGCATTACTTTTAAAAGTAATTTTCCCCAACTCTGTAAAGCACTATCATTTCATATCCTACAGATAAGAATGAAGTTAGTAATTGTGAGCAAATTCTTTTCATAACAGTGGTTTATTAATAGCACCATTTATCAATCTGACAGCCATACACACCTGCAGACTCGTGTCAAAAATCAAAAGAGTTCACCATCGAGTACGGTCTGGTCTCATTCTGGTTAATTGTGATGCTCGTTTCGGGAAACCGCCCTAAACTACAAACCTGGAGATGCAAAAATGTAAAAAAACAGAGTCAAATAAGTTTAAATGAATCAAACCTTCTCAACAAGCAGACCACAGTACATGTGCGAGCTCTTCTTGAAGCCATTATCAGCTTTATATTTAGCATGTTTTGTAACTTTACACTTCTATCTCATCTGCCAACATGTTATGAGAGGAAACCAGTGGACTCCGAATATTAAGTTGAGGATGTTTGGTATGAATGTTAATTCAGGAAAACCTCCCAATGAGCTTCATTAAAAACCCTCCTGAAAGAGCAGCGTGTCTAATCAAAGCCCTGATCAAATGACTTTTACGATATTAAAGCTAATTCGTGTAATCTCCACTTATGTGACACACGTTTTCTTCCAAATGGAAAATATTGGATGTAAATACATTTAACAAGTGGGGAAAACAAACCGAGCTCTTAAACTGTTTATTGTGGGTATGTTTAATAGGTTCCGTAAGGCAACAGGATCTGTGGCTAATTCACATTAAACCTTCTTCAGCGACAACAAATTTGCGTTGGGCATGCTTCAATATGAAGCAAAACAGAATAATAATAATAATAAAAACTCTCTCTCTCTCTCTCTCTCTATATATATATATATTTAATCTATGTATAGAATAACATACTACTTAGTCTACTAAATAATGGAGAGTATACACTGTAAAAATACTAACTGAAGCTGCAGTAGCTTGCTACATTATTGTCTCATCAAAATGTTTGCATCCAGTTGTCAACTTGGAAATAAATATGATTATTTAGCATTTTTAGTTTAAATATCTAAGAACTGAACCCATGAACCCTAGAATTACTACAGAAATAGACAAACAAACAAAAACAACCTGTTTTACATTGCACATTACCGCAAATGTACAAGATCTGGATGTTATATGTGCACATAAAATTCTCATAGTGTGAGCCATAAGTTACTAGAAAGTTACTAGAATGTTTTAAAGGAACAGTTCACCCAAAAATTACAATTTGCTGAAAATGTATTCACCGTCAGGCCATCCAAGAAGTCCTCCCATATCACAATACACTTGACATATTTGTTTAGAACTGTTCTTTTTTTCCTCTTGTAAATGGTGCTTGATCTGTGCATATTTCTCTCCTGATTCAGACAAGGCAACTTTTCCACTAGACTACAGAAAGCAATATTAAGGATTATGGGCTTATGTTTTAGCCAGAAGCAACAGTTTAAAGTTCAAATTGTATTAATAATGTATGCGTTTCTTACAAAGATGCAGCTTTTTGCTTAAGATATTAATTGATGGACTTGAGTGGTGTGGATTACTGTGATGTTTTATTCAGCTGTCTGGACTCTCATTCTGACGGCACCCATACACTGCAGAGGATCCATTGGTGAGCAAGTGATGGAATGCTACATTTCTCCAAATCGGTTCTGATGAAGAAACAAACTTATCTATATTTTATTTTTGGGTGAACTATTTAACTTTAAATTTCTTTACCATAATATTAAAGTTCAAATATCATCAGTCTCATTGACATTGCATCAAATCAGTCTAAATTTTATCACTAATTTTAGACGAAGAAGTAATTCTTAGTGCATTGAATTAATTTTTAACAAAAGTGCATTTATCTTTAAGTTCAGTATAACCTATTACATGATTGGCAATTTTTGTCACCCCAAGAGATCTAAAGGTTAAGAAAGTTCAGATTAGCCAAATTTTATATTACATCTCTGCAGAGAGTTTTGGTTTAGATGTTTTTTTTTTTTTTTTTTAATGGTTTGGCTTCATTATTTAAACAACCTTACTTGTTTTATTGTCCTGTGGCATAGGTTTCTCTGAAGCTAATGGAAAAACAGCCTTCAAAAGACTCTATCAAAGCTGAAATGACACACGCTTCAGAGGCTGATGTGACTGGGAGGTCTTTGTTCTGAGCTGTAAACGTCTGGTAGGAAGCCCAACTTTCTTTCCATGACGGCAAAACTACACATCAGAAGTGTTCAGAGGCAATACAGTAGTTAATTGAGTCAAGCACATCATATTTTGACATGTCACACCAACACAACAATCTGTTTTCTTCACTATTACATTAATGTAAACAAAGTCTACACGTTTGTGACCAAACTTGTAGTATTTACAATTAAACTGACATCTTAAATGAATAGTTTACAATAATTATATTGGTTTCTCACCCAGAAAAGAGCATTGTTATTATTTACTCACCCTCATGTCATTCCACATTCATATGCTAGGCCTATTATTAGCCTATTCTGTGAAACACAATTGTTGTCAACAGGAGAAATTTTAAAGAATCTATGCAGCTCTTTCCATACACTTGATGTGTCAAGCTCAGAAAAACAAAAAGACAATTTAAACGATCATCAAGGCCGACTAACACAAAGAACAACTACAGCGATAGTTATAACGACGACTATATTAGCGTACACACCAACGGACGATAACGGTTTGTAACTTAAAAAGGCGCGCTGCACTTTTGTTGGCGCGGCTTTAAATGTTCGCGCTTTTTAAAGAAGGTTGAATTCTGATTGGCTGCCAATGTTTATATCGTTCACCCAGAGAGACAAAAATCGTTTGGGAAGTCATTCAAGCAATATCGTTGTTCTGTGTTGTTATTGTTATGGTGTGTGCTTTTCTAGTTTCATAGAATTAGAACAATTATTAAAACTGTATAAGTTATCTTCCTCGGTGTGAACAGCCTGGACTATAAAAATAATAATTATAACGCTATCTCACCAAAACAACATGAATTATTTATTATATGCTGGTTGCAGTTTTGTCCTCTGCATAATGTTCACGCTCTTTAAATCTAATCGATTGCTGATATTTTATTGTAGGTAAGCTGAAAAAACAAAAGTTTATATATATATATATATATATATATATAAATATAATGGACAATGAGATTTGAAAGCTGCAGTGAATGTAATGAACCCACGTAAACTTGTCTAAAGCAAAGGTCATGTATCATACCTGATGGTGATCAATATCTAAAGTACAAATAAGTAATAATTACCTCAATCACTGGTGTTGCAGGGTTTATACCAATAAAGATATGTGCCGGACATACTACATGATATTTTTCTAGTGGTAGAAATTCAAAAGAAACAAGTAAACTTGAAAACCACAAAGCCTTATAAAACCTGAAGTAGTTAATATTATTTATAGGAACTTTTCGGTAAATTACGCAAAAAGAGACGCATGCACATTTAACGGCACATCTTGCTACTAAAAGTGAAGCATAAACAAGAAGAAAGATATCATGATTAAGAAAGAAAATGAAATAACCTTTGTGCGGTTTCTTAAATGCTCAATCATTGTCTATAAACATGCTTTGCTGTGCTTCTTGTTCAACTTCTCATTCTCTTAAGAAGTCATTAAAAGCCACACAAACAGTAACATATTGCCCAAAACCATCTGCAGCATTTGAGGGGATTTTATGCTTGACGTCTTGAAAGTTTCCCTGTGGTTTGGTGCGCATGTTCAATCTAAATAAATTGACTTGTCAAACGGCCACAGGAAGCTCCGAGCGTTTGTGAACCCAAAACAGAGACAGATTTCCAGTAAACATGAATTACTCTGTGGCGAAAACCATCCCGTTTGTGCTTACAAATAGGGGTAAGATGTGCCAGGAAGAAATGCTGTGCTACTGTGCACAAATATTTAACACACTGCCAAAGACTGTTAATGGGTTAAAGGAATAGCTCATCCAAAAATGAAAATTTGTTAAAAATGTACTTACCCTCAGGCCATCCAAGATGAACAGATTTGGAAAAATGTAGCATGACATCACTTGCTCACCAATGGATCATCTGCAGTGAATGGGTGCCATCAGAGAGTCCGAACAGCTAAAAAATTACTTGTGGATTATTGTGATGTTTTTATCAGCTGTTTGGACTCTCATTCTGACGGCACCCATTCAACTGCAGAGGATCCAGTAATGAACAAGTGACGTCATGCTACATTTCTTCAAATCTAATGAAGAAACTAACTTTTTAGACGGTAATGAAAACTTTTTAGAATAATAAAGCACAAAATTCAACCAGCATTCAACAATGGCAATCACATTTATAAAAGAAAAAAAAATTAAACCAGTTGACAATGCAAATGACAAACACACAGCAGGTTCATCTAGAGGCAAAACAATGACTTGAACTGGATAATACACATTAAACGGCTGATAAAATCGTGAACAGGAGTTATTTACGCAGTGCAGTAACTAAACACGTTTATTGTATTTGTTCATGTGACCAACTTGGAAACTCGACACACTCAACAATTCCCAACATAACGTTCAAAAAAAAAAATATTGGGGAAACATACTAGCTACATTCCTAAACATTTAAATTAGTCTTCATATAAAATCATTAAATAATTAGACGAAAGAGTACTATGAAATGGCAAATTAAATCCTCACTTTAATGTTGAAAAAAAAAAACAGATAACGCTGCATGCATTCCTATAGGGCCTTTGAGATAAATAAATGAATGAAATGAAAAATCGACATCAACGTCAGCATGTAATATTAGCCAACAACTTCAGATATGATGTTAAAACTATAATTTTGATTCCTAGATCTATAAACCTGGCTTTTCATACAGGTTAGACCTATTCTTGAATTTTAAATTATATTCAATAGAAGTAAAAAAAAAAAAAGTTTTAAAAATCTGAAGGTACTGACTGCCACATACATGAAGAGAAAATCAGATTTGTGGTTAATTGCAGAAAAATTCAACAAAGTTAAAATAGTGGTTAGAACATGTAACAATAATATAGCTGCTTAAACATTATAATCCACTGTAAGAAACCTAAAACCCATCTGAGTGTTTGATTAAAGTCTCACAGTGAAGGTGTCAAGCCATCTGAATGGACTGGCGTCTTTAATCACTCAGACGCTTGGTGTTTCCAAGCTGAACACTTTCACCTGAGATGGCTGTTTTAGCAGGGCGTTCTGAGAAAACGTCCAGAAATAATAACACTGTACTTTTAATATTAATCATCACCATATCAAGAAAGCAGCAGTGGCACACGGAGCAAATCACACGACTCAAAATTTCACTGCGTGAGCTGCTTTCGGACTGCAATGGTGCACTAAAACTGAACGGCTAACGATAAAGTTTGAATCACAAAAACTGTCAAGAAATGTTCAGCCCATCCCAAAAAAATCCAAAGAAAGAAATGAGAAATTGTATTTTGCATAAAGAAGCAAAAGAGTTGCACTTTTCTTTTCTTTTGGATTTACATTTTCATTAGATATAAACACATTTACCCTAAATTCCCATTGCTGCAACGCAATAAAAAAAGTCTGTTATCACTTTAAAGCCTTTATAATGCATTATAAAAGTAACTTTAATGCATTAATTACGCCTTGTAATGCACCTTATAAAGCATTTATGATTTAATGAATAATTGAATAATAACCACCTTTAGAAAGTAAAATAATTAAAATGCATAATGATGTTTGCAATTATTTCTGAAAAGATATAATGCATTATGACATATATTATGAATACTTTATATACTTTATGTATTTATACAAATTATACATAAAGGCTTTAAGTGCTACCAAAAGTTTCATTAATACAATATGGAAAAAGAGTACATCATTTGTATTGCAGTAATGAGTATCTGTGCAGAAAATAAGTTTCGATTTCATAAAAATGTCATATCTATACGTTTTTTTTTTTCTTTATGCAAAATGTAATTTTTTATTTTTTCTTCAAATCTTAGGGTGAGATATGACTGTGAAAATACTTGCTTGTTAAACAAAAACAAAAAAATCTCAAAAAAATATCACCATAAATGTCAGAAGCCACAAATGGACTGGCAGAAACAATATTCGAACGCTTGAGCACCATCGAACATCATAACGAGACTGAAAGAGAGTAAAATCTCAGTAAAACGTGACCAGTGGTGACAGGAGTGACAGATCAGCTCAGGAGGAACATTACAAAGACAAAAAGGGGAAAACACACAATTCTAAAACAACGCATTCCTGATTCATCGCTTGTCTATGTACAAGGGTTTGTTCTAATCTCTTTTTCTCCAGACAAACACAAAAACATTGAAATGTTTCAGAAGTCCTGTAACAGTGCAGTGAACTAGGCTCCATTTCCAAACGAATCGAAAACAAACTGAAGTCATGCAGTCGCTGCGATCTAAATAAAACTGAGCAAGCGAATGAACCAAAAGAGGCAAAAAAACCCAAAACATACTCCTCCATTTGACGCATCAACGCAGACTTTGGGGCTCAAATGTAAATTCTTAAGGGTCTGTCCAAGTGTGACCCCTCATGAAGTTATTATGGTAACAGCATCTCAGTCCAGCAGCCAGAATAAAGTCAGAACACAACTTTAGACATAACACTAGTCGCATAATAAAAGAAACACGGTAGTGGTTTTGATTTGATCACTGTAGCGATGGAGATCCGCTCGGCGTCCAAAGCTCTTTATGAAAAAGCAGCATCAACTTAAGAGAGACTGAACTTGACCAGAAGAAACATTTGTTAATTTTATGGAAAAAAGTGAACAATATCCCTATTCTCCCTCCGTCTGTTTTACTTTCAGAGAGGTGGATGAGTCTCTGCTCAGATCAGGTCTTCAGAAGTCAGAAGATCTCCTCCTCTCCATCTATCCCTCCAGCGTGTGAGCGTTAGGCCTCAGAGCCCAGAGACGTTCTGGTGGGACTGGGTGGGAGACGGGCCGCGGCGCTGTGCTCCGTCCGGAAACTATATTCATACTGACAGAGATGCAGACAGAAAGAGTTAAACACCATTTGAGAGTGAGTTTCAAAGCAAATACTGACCTCTAGTGGATCAGTCAAAAACAGCTACACATACTGGTACTACAGCACACAATTCTACGGATCTAAAGCAGAACATCAGGGGTGTTTTGTTTTTCAGTGTCTTGTGTGTATCCAGATTGAGTTTTCATGCACATTAAAATTATTTCCATTAAACCAGCAATTAAACAGCAAAATACAGCTGCTTCAGGTGTCTTTAACTTACTGTAGCCTATAAATTCAAAATACTGATCTCACCATCTGTCAAAATTAGATTATTGTTACTGTATAGATAGATTTTTAATTATGGTATTATATGACTTTCTAGGGCATACACACGCATTTAGAACAATCATATGAACAGAATTCATAAAAAACGTTTCTTACTTCGTTTTTGAATAAATCAGCCGTTTTGAACGATTTGATTGAATAAATGATTCAACAAGTCAGTCATTAAGACAGTGTCTTGCTGCCATCGACCGGTAATTTTAGTCTCATTCTTAAAAATATTTTTTCTATCATTTGATATTTCTGTGTTCTAAATTTTATATTTAAAACATTTCATAATATTATTTATGCAATTTGAAAATGCTAATTACAATTAATTATACTTGTCTCTTTAAAAAATAATGAATTAATTAAGCTACTTAGCCAATGTAATGTTTTAGCATAGCCTATTTTATTTGAAGTGTATCCGTGTATTCTGATACACACATAATGTCTCTGGGCTAAACCCTGGATATCCACTCACCCTAGAACCACCCCTGTTGAACATTAATTTCAAAAGAAATCATATTAAATAAAACAATTATATATTATATCTTTTGCATAATGGCAAAAGACAAAAATTATAATTATTTTTATATCTTCTGTTTTCACTTTAATTTTAATTGTAATTTTGTTGTGTGTCGTCGTCACTTTTATTATTATTTTTGATGTCTATATAGTTTTTATTCATTTTTATTTTATTAGTTTACATTTTTTTATTTTTTTAAGCTAAAATGAATATAGAAAATATTTCCAAATATAAAAAAAATATAGAAAAACAAAATAATATAAAATAGAACAGGTTAAATTCACTTTATTTCATTTAAAGTTTATTCCAAGTAACATTTTTAATGGTTTTAACTATGATAACCCTGGTTTGCTCACTAAGAATTATTAAAAAATAAATAAATAAATAACTGACAAAACAGATTTAATCTGAAACTCAACTTGACTTATTTGAATACCTCTAAATTCCATAATACATATTTATACCACAAAACCAGTCATAAGGGTCAATTTTTCAAAATTTTGGCTGAATAAATAAGCTTTCCATTGCTGTATAGTTTGTTAGGATAGGACAATATGTGGCCAAGATACAACTATTTGAAAAGCTGGAATCTGAGGGTGCAAACAAAATAAGAAATAAAAAAAATAATAAAAAAATAAAAATATTGAGAAAAATCGCCTTTAAAGTTGTCCAAATGAAGTTCTTAGCAATGCATATAACTAATCAAAAAGTAAGTTTTGATATATTTATGGTAGGAAATGTACAAAATATCTTCATGGAACATGACTTTTACTTAATATCCTAATGATTTTTGGCATAAAAGAAAAATAGATCATTTTGACCCATATAATGTATTTTTGGCTTTTGCCACAAAAATATCCGTGGTATTTATGACTGGTTTTGTGGTCCAGAGCCACATATAGTGCAAAGGTCTTTAGTGCACTTTTTACACCTTATGGTTATAATTAACGTTATATTTATATAACGGGCCTTTTTCCTGACTGTAATATGACTGTAGATAATAGGCAAATACTAATTCAATGGACATGCATGTAAAGGATATATCATATGACTTATCCGATCAGATTTAGAGTAATTGTTTTTACATAAGAAAAGCACAAATATTTGAAAAACATTTTTGCATTCACATGGACAGAAAATACCTGCTTGGAAACAAAACACCACTTGTCATGTTTGAAACTCAACAGATTCTTACCTCCTTCTCAATCTCTGCAAGTGATTTGATTCTGATGCCCATTAGATCCACCTGCTGCAGCTGAAACAGAGAACAACACCGTCTAAGTTCTCCTCAATGTCCAGGTCAGCAATTTTGAGAACTTAAAATACATTCCTCTTTGAAGGATTTCTCTAAATCTATATTTAGTTTACTCTTTGTGGCCTACAGACTATGCACTAGTTCATATGAAGCATCTGATTGATTGAAAACACTCACATCACTGGAGGCACATGCAAACTTCTCCGAAATCATGAAAGGCACTCCATCCATAGCTGTGAAGTCAAAAAAAGAAGTCAGTGTTAACCAGAGTTCACCAGACCTAATATATTTTGCCTTGCACAAAAAGCCACAAAATGTTAATAAATCATTTGGCATCTACGAAATAAAACTACTACAAATGACCTCCTTGTTTATAAGTCGCTTTGGATAAAAGCATCTGCTAAATAAATAAATGCAAATACAACTAAACTGAGACATTTTATTTCCCCAAGAACGTGTGACAAATGAGAAGCGTGCGGTAAGAAACGAGAGCTCAGAACAGAAGGAGAGATATTCTGACTCATCACTGAACACCATCTGGAACAGTTAAACAGATTCCACCTCCAGAAGGGTTTATTATTACATCCCTAATGACAGCACTCATGAATCCACACGAACGCACTGGCCGTCATCACTCCGAGTGCTGATGGGATTTCAGACAGAGGATTATTACATGCAAATGTAACCGACTGCTTTCTCACTGACCTTCGTCTCAAATGTGAGGTGCTTTCTCACGTCAAGCATTCTAGAAATGCACAATGTCCAATACAAAATATAGACTACCATTCAAAAATTTGGGTCGGTGAGAAAACCAAGGCTGCATTTATCAAAAGCACAGTAAAAAAATAGATAAATATTACAATTTAAAATGACTGTTTTTTTTATGTGAATATATTGTAAAATGTAATTTATTTCCGTGAATTTTCAGCATCATTACTCCAGTCTTCAGTGTCACATGATTATGATCAATGTTGAAAACAGTTGTGCAGCTTCATATTTTGCCATTTTTTATTTTTCAGGATTTTTGATGAATAAAACGTACAAAAGAACAAATTAAAAATGTTACAATTTACACAATTTCTGTAACATTAATGACTTTACTTTTTACTGTCAATATTGATCAGTTTAATGCATCTATGCTGAATAGAAGTATTGGGACAGACGGGACTGGATGGACAGGACGGGAAGGGACTGGACGGAAGGGATGGATGGATGGATTGAACTGGATGGACGGGATGGATGGATGGGATGGACGGAGGGATGGACAGACAGGATAAATGGGATGGACGGATGGGACGGACAGGATAGACGGACAGATGGACAGGATGGATGGACATAATTGGATGGATGGATGGAGGGGTTGGGATGGATGGATGGAGGGACGGATGGATTGGATGGACTGGATGGGCGGGAGGGATGGATGGACAGGACAGATGGATTGGATGGATGGGAAGGGATGGATGGCACAGGATGGATGAATGGATGGATGGATGGACGGGACGGGACGGATGGAGGGACGGACGGACGGATGGGATGGATAAATTGGATGGACGGGAGGAACAGATGGATCGACGGACGAACAGGACAGGACAGGACAGATGGATGGGAAGGTATGGATGGTACAGAATGGATGGATGGATGGACAGGATGGGACGGGATGGATGGATGAGACGGGACGGGACAGGACGGATTGGATTGGATGGACAGATGGGATGGACGGATAGTGTAACCTCAAACTTTTTAACAGTAGTGTATCTAGCCGATATATAATACTGTATAACATTATGTTAATGCTTCGATCAGGGTTTCTTTTTTTTTTTAAATTAATTTGTATATATTAATATTCTAGACTGGAGCTTTAAGAACATTTATTTGTCACTTTTTTCTGTTCTTAGATTATAGTCCTCTCTGTTTGTTAGTGTTGATGCCATATTGAGGTGTTCAGTTCAGGTCAGGTGTGTTTTGTGCGGTTCTGGTACCAGAGATGGCATAGAGGTTGGAGTTCTGGTGTTCGAAGTCTGGTCTGGTTGTGCTTTTTCTGAAACATGCTGGCAGGGTCATGGATATGTGCCTGCGAAAAAACAAACGGAAAACAATTACCACTTAATCAAATAAATATTCAACAGATCTTCTCAGACCTCACTATCATCACAGAGGTTTGTGTCTCATCACAGTTGCTTTTTAAATCAGTCCCAATGTCACTACCAATCTGTCAACTGACTGACAACCCTAATGAAGAATGAAGGTTGTGTCCTGTAACACAGGCATGCAAATTGTGATATTTCAGTCTCACAGACTGCATGATGACATATCTGCATCCTAATAAAACAAACCTGATGATGTTAGAAACTTTAAACACAGAGTTTCTTCTTACTTAAAGCTTTATTTTTAGCATTTGTGCTTTTCAGAAATAGTTTTGATATTTTTAGCAGCAGTTCTTTAAATAGCACACCAAACAACATGGTTTGCTTTAGTTGTTAGCTAGCTTGAAAAGTAAAAGCTGCTCAGAAAAATGTCTTTGGTTATTGTGCACATCTTACGCGTCAACTGATATGTTTTTATAATGGCCTGACAAGTTAAAAATACCAAAGTATTAAAAAAAAAAAAAAAAACCTTGCATTCCAAACAGCTGTTTTTGTACACAAGACCCAGTGTTGTTTTTGTATTATTTATATATTTTTCACTAGTATCATTTTGAATAAGCTTTGATTTTCAGTTTTCATTTTGATTTTTAATTTTAGTCATTTTGTTATTTTTATTATTATTATATCATTATTATTTATATTATATTTTTTATTATAATATTTATATTTAAGCTATAATTTATTATTATTTCAGTTTGTAATTTTAGTACTTCAATTTAAACTTATTTTATTTCAGTTTATTTTTTTCTATATTTTGAAGTAGGCTTTGATTTTCAGTTTTTATTTTGAACTTTTATTTCACTTTTTATTAATTTTGTTATTTTTATTAGTTTTTTTTTAAATATTTATATTTAAGCTATAATTTATTTTTATTTCAGTTCGTAATTTTAGTACAATTTAAACATTTTATTTCAACTGACTTTTATTATTTTTATCTTATACTTATATTTTTATCTTAATTCAATTTTCTTTTTAAATAGAAAAATTTAATAGCTGTGCATTTACCACAGATACACTTTTTAACAGGAGAATGCTGTAGGCCTTATGGGAAACGCCCACCATTAAACGCATTCATAACATAACTAAGTCACCACACACACGACACATGCTCTAACCAGTTGATGTTTACAGTATGTACTGTATGTGTTCTGCTGGCAGCTGCAAGGGAAATGCCACACATTGAGGAACAAAACAACAGTATATGAATAGAATTTGGTTGTTTTGGGTTGCTTTGTTATGTGGTTATGATTGCTGCCTGAAATTGAAGTGATTGTACACATAGCATTAAAACATTTTTAAAAGAAGTCTCTTCCGCTCTCAAAGGCTGTATTTATTTGATCAGAAACACAGTAAAAAAGTATTATTTTGAAAAATTATTAAATATGCTGATTTGAGCTCAAGAAATTATTATTATTATTAATTTTGAAAACAGTTGTGCCATTTCATATTTCTGAGAATTTTTTTGATAAATATAAAGAAATAGAAAACATTTTTTTTTAATTAAAAACTATTTTTGTTATTTTTATTTTGCTATTTTTTTAACGTAAGCTATATTTTCTTATTTTAGGTTTGTAATTTTAGTTTTTTTTTAATAGAAAAATGTAATAGATTGATTAGATAAAAAGAGAATTTTTTTTTTTTTATAGATTTAGTTAACAACAACATTGGCAAGAACATATTTTATCCAAACACCCCATAAGAAATGTCTGATTAGGGTTGGTTCAACCTGAAACCAATCAATAATACAGGGCTTTTTCAAGATTTTTTGATAAATAGAAAGTCAAAAAACAACATTTATTTGAAATAGAAATCTTTCGCAAAATGATAAATGTATTTACTGTCACTTTTGATCAATTAAATGCATCCTTGCTGAATAAAAGTATTAATTTATTTTTTAAAAATTATATATTTCAGGTTTGTAATTTTAGTACTTTAACTTAAACTTATTTAATTTCAGTCCTTTTTTTAAGTTTTTATCTTATATTTGATCTTATTTCAACTAACAAAAAGTTTTTTTAAATAGAAAAATTGATTAGATAGAAAGAGAAATTTATGCAAAAACCCTATTAGAAATGTCTGATTCGGATTGGTTCAACCTGAAACCAATCAATAATACAGGGCTTTTTCAGGATTCTTTGATAAACAAAGTCAAAAAACAACATTTATTTGAAATAGAAATCTTTTGCAACATCATAAATGTATTTACTGTCACTTTTAATCAATTCAATGCAATATATCTCACTGACCTCTAATGTCTAATACAGGAACGAGAAGTTCACTTATGTTCATGTAGGTTTCCTGCACTAAATTTAGCTTTACAAGATCATTTCCTGTTTTAGATTTCGATATGTAAATAACAGCTGTTACGACTGGCTAACACCCACAGATTAGTGTAGTTAACACTGTCATTCATCAAATAATCAACTGATTAATCTATTTTTTCTAATTTAAAAAAAAAAAAAAAAACAAGAAAGAAAGACCCTGTTTTCCATGATACGACCCCTGAATTGTTGTGTAACACTGTGAGAAAGAGTCCAGACATGTGTTCGGGGCCACAGACGAGATGACCACTCCCTCCTTGAGATGCATTTCTGCTTATGTGACTTCACTGCAGTTGTATCCTGTTTTACATAATAAGATCGCAGATGGACAGTATCAAGAGAGCCGACAGACAGAGAGGAAGCCATGAGAGGGAAACAGCTGGAACACACACTTCTCATTTGTGTCGGAGAAATGCTCCGGGCGTATAAAACCCTGAGATGCAAACAAACCCGTAAACATCGAGTATGCGAGAAAACGTACACATTTACACAAAAGTAGCATGTGAAAATACTTTAAAATATTTAACTAGTCCAGTTATATCATGGTAAACAGGATGTTTTTTGCTTATTTTGATTATTCAAGCAAGGATGCATTAAATTGATCAGAAGTGACAGTAAACACATTTATAATGTTTAAAAAAACTCTAACTTCTGAACCATCGTGATGATCACATCACAACCATGACTTGCCAGTGTTTAGTTTTATCCATTAGGAACTGACTGTGTGAGAAGTGCGATGTGATGTTGACTTATGTTTCAGATGTAAGTGTAAATACAAGCTCTGCTGAGAATTATATGGGAATTCCTGACAGACCACAACTCATTTATTCCACTATATAAGGAATGCTATGCTGGACCTGCTGATTAACACAGTGTTTTATCCTTCAGTGTTTCTCTTCCTGTTCTTGGTTTGTCTCAGTCGCTCTTTCTATTCTGCAGCTGTTGCAACAAATGCAGTTCACACTTCCTCAGACTTTTTAGACTACACAAACACGTACTTGGGCAAGACTGGCGCTGGAGTGGAGTTGTTGGTGACAGTCTGGATGTTGTTGGTGCTGTTGGTGGTGGAGTTGTTCTGTACAGGCGAAGAGTCCTGGGTCCGTGGCACCTTTCCCATACGGTACCAGATCCCCATATTGTTCAGCTCACTGTAAGGAAATACAGAATTAAAATCATTTTATGAAACTAGAACCACACCAACACCTGGAAACACAAGACACAGATGCATTTAATAGGAATAATATAAATCAAGACAGTGCTGAGTGCTTTAGAGATCTCAAAGTATAGCCAAAGATATATAGATACTGCAAGGTTGAGAAAGACACATCAAAACAATAGTATCTTCTTAATAGACAAGTTTGTTTTTTTTTTTATTTAAAGAATCATAACAGGATATCTGCATGTTTTAAGGGACAGAAAAAAAACATGATTTTTAAATCCAAAGTTATCCAAAATTATTGTTTAAATCAATAATTTTCCCTCCCAGAGAAACCAAAAATTTCAAAGTCAGATTCATTTTTTTAAAGTTAAATTTTAAAGTAAAAAAAAAAAAAAAAAAAAAACACCATAAAAAATATAGGTAAAATAATATTTTAACATATAAAAATATTAACATAATAAATATTTATATTTATTTAGGTTTTTTTTTCTCAAATACATAAGTTAGCTCACGAAAGTATTAAAATATTATTAACAAACATTAAAATAAATAATGTTAATATATTAAATATTAATCTTTTCCTAATATGTATTTTATTTATTTTAATATACAATATATGCCTATTAAATATTAATATAAAAATATTACAATATATAAATATGGTGAGTTCATTCATGAAAAAATATAGTGAAAATGTATTATTCAAATACATTATTATTATTATTATTATTATTATTGTTGTTGTTGTTGTTGTTAAATATACTAAAATGCCATGGGTGCTTCTTTTCAATACTTTACTGATCAAATATAAAGATGTTGATGGTCATGTTGATGTTCTCAATGTTGTTTTATTTTATATTGAGAACAAAATCATCCCAAATATATTACAGTTTTTTAAATTATTATATTGCCTAGCTCAGTACCCACCTGCAGAATACTATACATTTTCTCATTGAATATTAACAAAATGTCCTTTAAACTAGGGATGCATGCTATTGGTTTTTTGCCAATATCCGATACGGCAATATTTTTCAACTCATTTTGGCTGACAGCCGATGCGATACGATTATTTCCTTTGTTTCTCCTGTGCTGAAATTATAAGAAAAGTAATTACAAATTTTGGTTAGTTTTTAACAAGAAATTATTTGTTAGAATTATATAAACAATAATGAAGTTCTTTTATAATGACAGTACAAAGCTTTGAAGAATTATAAATAAACTATATATCAATCGCTTTTTTCTTTTCAGAAAAATGCACTGGTAACCTTAACATTTTATTTTAAGATTTAACATTTGTAGACAGTCTAAGCAAAATTGTAAAAATTGTAAAAATTCAGAAAATCTTTTAGAGCTAATAATTTGTTTTAAAACAATATATTACACATTAATGAATAAATCAGTATATATAAAATTATTTAATTTACAAGTGTCATGTCCATTTCCAGAACAGTCTAAATGTTATGTGTATTTTACTTTCATTTTATTAGAAGTAGGCCAACAGCGCCCCCTACGGAATTAAAACTCCTTACCGAACAGGCATTAGGACCTGGGTGTGGCTGCCGCTGCTGCCACTGCATATGCCGTTACTGTTTACTCTATCACACACTGAACGCGTCATTCTGTATGTGCATTCTCAGATTAAATGCAGCAATCCAAAACAGTGAATCTAATCATTCAGGCAAACCTTTGCTTCAAGAATGAGCCACACTGCTGAGTTAACATATTCCTCTTATCGGCAAGACATATCGGCATAATTTTTCATATGGGGCCGATGCCGATATCGGTCCAATAATATTGCGCATCCCTACTTTAAACATTGGTCTAAGTTCTTGTGTACAGAGACTTGTGTGACGTAACTGACCCTATGAACGTATACTGTGGCGGCGCCTGTTTAGAGCGTCCTAAGATACGGATATCGCAGATGGCAGCTTCAGTGGAGTCTCTCGGGATGAACTTAATACATAACCTCCTCTTCCTGAACGCCGGCTCCTCTGTAGAGACAAAGAGAGGAACGAGACATGATGAAGAAAGTGAAAGGGAGATTCACAATAGAAAAAGAAAACAGAACGAGGTCAGCTCTGGAATTAAAAGCAGATCATTTCGCACAATCGATTAATTATTTAACACAAGATAGAAACTAAATCCACAAGCTTTTAACGGCACGTATCAGGCTGCATGTGTAAAAGCAAAAACATTAGTGGAAACAAATTCCTTTTAACTCTGTTCTGAAGCGTCTCTGCTTTATTTAAGCTAAAATAATGGCTTCAAATGCATATCATTTATGGAAAATGTAAATAGATGGAGAATGCTTACGTGTGTCCACAGTTTCCTGAATGGGAATGAATCCCACAGGCAGCGTGTCCTTGATGTCAATGAGCTTCATGTCTACAAGCACATTTCCTAAATGACTCTGTGGAGAGATACAGGAAGCACATATAGGAGAAAGTGAACAGACTATATCTCTACCAGTGTTCTTGGTTGCATGCTTTGGGATTTAACATTATTTGTAGCTTACACGCATGAAGCATGGCAATAATAATAAAAATTAAGTCAGTCAACTCTTGTAGCAAAAAAAGAAGTGATTCAGGGCTCTACAGTGCGACCATTTTAGTCACATTTGCGACTGAAAATTACTGTGTGTGACTACGAAAAAATATTTAGGAGCACTATGTGCTCTGAGATTATTTACATCATCTGAAAGTAAGTTGAATAAATAAGCTTTCTGTTGATGTATGGTTTGTTAGGAAAGGACAA